>JAXBDA010002634.1:0-40870 GCA_036023075.1 Gaultheria prostrata | reverse complement strand
CCCCCTTTTGTTTTTGCTTCAAGTCATACCGCTGGAGGAGAAAACGGAGAAGACGATGACAATTATTTCATTTTGCTGTGCAAGAGGAGAAGACGATGTGGAGGAGAAAAAGGGAGGGCAGCAATGTCTTTCCATCATCAAGCACTCCGGATGGGATTATCAGTAACGCCCCCCCCCCCCCCCCCCATGGTATGGCTAATCCGATCGTTTTGGGGTATTGGCCATCCCTTGGGACTGCTAGTCCAGGCCATAGAAACAAAACCAAACAGGAATTTTAGAAGGTCCCCCACTTTCCCAATGCTATCCCACCTCTCAACCCGGTTATCAAACACGCCCTAAAAGTTTAACCTAGTAAGAAACCTTGTAGGGGTACCCTTTTTTGTTTTAAGTTGGACTCCATTCTATAATGCATGAGAGGACCATGTATTGACAGGGTAGGTTGCAGAACAACAATGGGAATGAAAATTGGAGAGGAAATTCCATAAAGGAAGCTATTACTCCAATCTGAAGTGTTAACGGTACGGAATTTACTAGTAAAAAATTTCGTCCATTTAAAGAAAAAATGAAACTATTGGTTAGGTGAGGAATGATTACCTAATTTTGCGAGGCGGTTTACCCATTTCGGAATTGGTTTCCCGGTAAGCTTGTGGCAAACGTCCTTGCAAAAATGGTTGCAGTTCTTGACAATCAAGTGATATGTATCACCATTGTAGCTTGCTGAGTGGCGCTCCATGAACTCTCTGACTTGGACTGCATCTAAGCACGTAGTTCCAATAAGAATTGACCTTCTAAACTTGAAGCCCGGGCATTGCCGAGGTTCAACCTCAAAGACGCCACTACTTGGATAGTCATGAGCTCCAAAGGCATATTCCACTCCATGAACTGCAACGTTAACACAGGGCAATGAAAATCATTACTTCAGTACCGTATGTAATAGTACTACTGCGATCAACCAACTAATCTTCTACATGGATCAAATGAAGTTAACCAATAAGATAACATCGTCTTAGCAATTCTAGCAAGAGGATAACAGTCTAGATCATTCTAGATTTCAGGTTGTATTGTAATTTGCAGCACAATTGTTGTACCGATTCACAACAAAAGCCCAGGAAAAGGGACAGCTGCATATGCACAAGAGAGTATAAGAGTTGGATCAATTTTTGTTGCCCTAGGTGGGTTCCTCTTCCCTTTTTTTTCACTTCCCTTCTCGCATCCCTCTTACTAAACGTCAGAAAGTGTCTCCGCCCTTCCCCTTTCCTTTTCCTTCCATCATTCCCCGATAACAAACATGAGATTCAAAAATAGAGAGGGAATTGTCATGTGGCTCATGTCAATTGGTTAACACTAGCACAGCATCAACTATATGGGGGAGTCAACAAGCACGACAGAGCATCTTTAGGAACGACTTTTCAAAGGACTCATGCTGTGTGCTAGTTAGGTGTAAGGTTTTGGGTTTTGGCCGTTAAAATTAGAAAACAAAGAAAAAGCAAAGTTAAAAGGGGGCAGTACGAAGTATAATAGACCTTTCCTCACTACTAAGAGTCACAAACATCCTTGGTACTTAACGTACCTGCAGGCCTCATCCCTGCAAGGCTGCAACCCTTCCCCAAGACCGAACAATCTCTATTTAACTTTTTGCAATGAAGAGTCGATAATTGGAATGGCAGCAAATTGGACAACAAAAATTCATCAAAAAAATGAAAATTCCAAATACGACAAAACTACGTCCGTAACTAAAGAGGAAGACCCAAACTATTGAGGAGAAAACAATCGCACATAGACAGAGAAACAAGCAGCAGATGAAAATGAAGAAGTTATCAGAAAAGAGGATAAGAAGCAGGTGATTTTTACCTTCCACCCCCGAGTGAAAGATACCAAAACCAGCCCAATAGACATAGCCATTCATTGGTGTCAAGTCATACACATTGAGATAAACCGGTGTATTGCCTGGACCATAATTAGTGGGTTTGATTTTGGGAAATATGCAAAACCGGGTAGCTGATTTGCCCCTTAATCGTAATGGCACTTTCGGTTTCCAACCTTTCTTTGATCCTAACTTCATGTCGCCTCTGAAAGTGAGACTAGGAGTTATTCAAGGCCAGTCATACCTGTACAAATGGACAAATCTAAGACAACAGGACCCAAAATGAATTAGCAATAAGGATAAAATCATTAGAGGAGGAAGCAGAAATGCATGAGCGCTCTTAAGTCTACTCTGAACGAATATGACTGGAGGCTTCAGAAATTTCCAGTTTCTCTTTCTATTTTCCAATTGTACATTTCGTATTTTCTCGTATAACTGGAGGCTTCAGTACTAATTTTCTGTGTCAATGGCAGTCGATGACCTTAGGGTGAACTGTAAGATCTAGAAGCAGAAAAGCATATTTGTGAGCAAATGAGAACAAATTCTTCATTAAAATGAAATTATTGGAGGTTGCAAATATTTCCATTTTCGTGCGGGGATCATGACACTCCCCAACCCCAACAACAGGGTACCGAAATACCAAGTATCTTTTGCAAGTAACTGTAACTTATTTGAGCAGGGGAAAATCGAATTAGTTGGTTACATATTTCAATCCTAATAGGTGTTAATGACCAATGTTGCACAAGTCTCCTTGAGTACTTCGTCGCGTACCTCAGAAGAGATAGGGTTGGATGTTGGAAACCTAATCCAACCAACCACAAAGTAACGGCATGAAACTACTTGAATTCGCTAATTTCATTAAACTAGGATTTTCGCCATTGTTCCAGATTAAGATACTCCTTGTTCACAACAGAGGCCCCTAAGAACGCGAATTACCTAGTTCACGTCACAATTAGGCTTTTCACCATATTTTCCTGAATATGGAGGAAGTTACTGAATAAATAGATCAGCTAAAACTTTGAGTGTCTGGCACAAGCATGCAGATTATCATTAAAATAGGTTGGCGAAACAGCTCCAAACCGCCCAACATTGTTCAAGACAGTTATTTTTTTTGCTCAAAAATTTGGGTGGAGAGGAGGTGACCGGCTATAGCAACCTCACCTATGCGTGACCATAGTGCCTCCAGAAATGTGGCGGGCCCCGTGAAGGGCCAATTACCCAAAGGTTTATACTTTTCCCACGAAGGGCTTGTAAGTCACAGCCCGTTTTAGCAGGTTGCAAGGCACAAGGAGGCGTCTTTCGCACACCTCGATCTTGCAACCTCCTGAACCCAAACATGTGGGAGTGATTAACTTCAATAATGATACCCAAAACCCAAACTTTTAACAGCTGCATTTCCCCCAAAGAAAGGCATTGAACTTGCTAATTCATGAACTGAAAAAGTAGAATTTTCACACATTTTGCCAGAATATGAAAGAAACAAGTAAACCACATGAATGTCAGGAGGGGAAAAAGAGGGTAAGCGCCAGTTTCTTAAAATATACTCCTTAAAAATGCAGAATTACGTTACCTCGACTGAAATTATATACTTTCCAAAAAAAAAAAACGTAGAAAAAAGGCAATATATTAAAATAACAAAACAAGAAACACCCAAGTCATGCTTAGACTCACAGATCAGACAGGTGATAAGAGCAACAAATGGCAGTGAAATGGTGAGATTCTTGAATCTAATCTTGCTGAAGAAAATGGTGGAAACCCAGATCAACTAACAAGGCAATTATACACACAGAGAGAGAGAGACTCACAGATTTGGTGAGAATTGCCACGAAAAAGGATGATAAGAGTAAAACCCATTATCTGAAAAAATGCAGGTAAAACATATTGCAAACTGAGGTTGAGGCTTTGCTTGAAAAAAGGAATTCAATTTTGAAGGAAGCCGAAGAATCCTTAGCTTCGAATCCGAACAAAATAAAGACGATAAGAGGTAAAAGAAGAAAAGACTGAGACGCCCATTTCAGAAGGTACAAGACTGAACAAAAGTGGAGTACCTCTCTCGCTCTACAAATGGTGTCTCTTCTGTCTCTTTCTGTGTCTATGCTGTGTTTTAAATAGTGTTTTCATTTGGGAATCATATGATTCGATCTGTTGTATTTACTGTGTGAATTATTCTCAGTAAAGTAATTCAATGAACTCGTGATCGGTGACAAAGTTTACCTACTTTTTTTCTATTATTTTTGTATGATTGAGTATTGGGTACAATAGATTCATGAAACAATTCCATCGATTCACTAGCGGAAGTCTAATAAAATAAGAAAAATATTAATGTGTGCCTAATAGGTATTAGACATACGTTAATGTTGAAAAGTGTATTGAAATATGTGAAAAATATATAGAAATATGTGAAAGTATATTAAAAAATGTAAATGGTGTATTAGAGTTTGTGTTTTGTTTGTTTATGTATATGCTTAAAGTGTGTTTATTGAACATACGTTAGCAAGACCCATAATATAAAATGGGACGAAAGTCTCGTTATGTAACCGCATACAAGAATTGATAACACACGGGAGGAAGTCAAATTCCAAGTTATTTTTTACTCATTTTCCTTTATGCAATTTGCTTGACATTGAGTCAAACTTAATTCAAACTATTGGCTCAAGTTGTAGAAAAGGCGGAGGCAAGTCTTAAAACTGTAAGTGTCAAATTCAACTTCCACCAAAACAACAGTCCTTTCGAGCCAGACGGCATCACTTGTGAATTTTTTAATTTCGACGTAAACGACATGTTTTAGTCAAAGTATTAGCAAGCTAGCTTGAACATTTTTACCGTTAAATAAAACCAATCAAAACATATTCAAGATCCGATTTTTTCAATTATTATCTAATTATTATTCTTATTTTTAAATATTATTTTTATTTTTCTCTCTAACTCTCTCTAATCATTAATCTCTATTTTTAATTATTATCTCTACTTGTCCCTCTAATCATTACAAAACTCAAACTAAACACAACCAAAGAAATACATCTCAATTGTATATATATATATATATAAATGTATGCTTATTGTGGGTCCTACTAACAAGATGTTTTCCTCTTTTTTACATTAAAAGAAAGCTAATTGTGCATCTCTATGAAACAGAAATGACATGCGCATCTTGACTAATCATCTGCTCACTTGCGATGACTCTGATTAAAACCGTTAAAAAAAAGGAATTTTAAGAGGCAAAAGTTGACAAAAATCAATTTTGGACGAGTACCCAAAAGACCTAAAACTATTGTGGGCTGAGTTTTCCACTCGATTTTATCCGATAAAATCTCAGATTTTATCAAAAAAATATTCCACTTGATAAAAGCTTGGATGAGATTTTATCAGTGTCATTTCTCTAATGTTAGGAGAAATTACCATTTTGCCCCCAACCCATTAATTTTGTTCTGGAGCCATTACACCAAACACAAACACACATCCACACCCCCAGCCTCTCGACTCCGATAACCCCAAAATTTATGAATCTTTGATGAGTGATATAGATCTACCAACCCTTATTTCCAAACTCCAAGATCTACACTTCTTAATCGCATTTTTGACATGTATATGTTGTTGCTCATAAATTTTTTGTTGTGTGAAAATTTTCGGTTCGCTTGCCCTCAGTGTGGTGTCGACCTCGCCATTGATCTCTCCAAACCACGACATACACAGTTTTGTAAATGTTATAAATATCAGGTTAGCCAGTTATACATATCTGTCAAAGATTATACGCTCAGTTGATGCTAACTGTTCTATTCCTCTGGTGGCATATGGAAGGGAAGGGAAGGATTATATTTTATAGTGCAATCACTAGCTCACGAGATAGTGCAAGGCTAAGTCAAGGAGGAGATTGAATGATATAACCAAAGTTTTTTTTCATTTGCACTTGACCATGTATTTATGGTGGATGTTGATGAAAGAGAGAAAAGTAAATATTTTGTAAAAAAAACTTGGTACGGATGGGTAAGTTTTTAACATTTATTTTTGGTTCATAGGTGATGAAAGGAAAGAATGGCAAATTGGTAAATAAGTCATTAAGAAGAGATTTTATCAAAAGTAGATTTTCTCAAGTGAGAAAACAATGTGATTTTATCACCCCCTCATAAAACTCATCTAAAATGAAAAATCTCATTTTATCTCATTTTATCAAGTGGGAAACTCAGCCGTGGACGAAAAATAACACCTGTCCTCACACAAACTGACATTGAAGCTTCATAGTCAATAGATTTTCATCCAATACACAAAATTGGGAATCTAGACAGTCTGCATGAATCTAGCTGCAATTGAATCGTACCCTTATCCTTCAGCATTTACTGTTGAGGATGAATGCAATTGTAGCACTGGAAAAGCTAATAACACATGCTAGGGGCTACTGGTGTTTGGCTCGATCATTGGTCCTACGACTATACTCACAATTGTTTATTTTGTCCCGCTCGTCGATTTTGTCATCCGTACTTAAATAAACTTGATCGGACATCAGCACTTATAGGGGATCAAATTAATGGCTAAGTACTATTATTTTAAGAATAAACCTGTTTTTCTTGAAATTTATTCGTAAAGTTATAGTTATTATGTTTTATAAAACAATGTATTTTTTGATTATGTATGTACCGATATCCGATCGATGAATGCTGCATATCTGCCCCGTAAAAATAATGGAATTCGAATGACTTTTCGTACATGAGCAAAAATTGCCAGCTCTGTAGTGAAGAAATACAGCTGCGTGTGACTGATGCTTTAAAAAGGTCCATGAAAATCTTGTGTTGGGTTGGCTTTATTTTATTTGACCTGGGGTGCTGGTGTGCGGTCTTGGTGTGCGCATCCGAGCTGTTGACATCGGCAATCAACGACTCGGATTTCATCTTGGCAATATACGGCTCGGATCTGCAAAGTATCAAGATGAAATTAGGACCATTGGAAACATATTCGACGACTCGGATGCCGCACACCAGGTCCCGCTTCCTTATTTTATCAGCTCAGATTACCGACAGTTTGTCCTACATAAATGATCTTGCAAGACAAAATCTAAGACCATGCATGGTTTTTGTGTATTGTTTATTTTTTGACATCTCATGAGAGGGAAAACATCAAAACTTGAAGACAAATGAAAGGAGAGATTATTTTGCTTTTCCTTCTCTCTTTTGATCAACAGAAAAATACAAGAATGCTGGACCCCTTTAATCATTCCTTGCTTTGGACACCAGCAAACTATTCCATTTTGTTAGGAGATGGAATACCCACTATTTGAGGGACCCGGGACCTTGTAATGCAGGCGTGCACTGCAGGAGTGGAGTGATCAATCCAAACTGTCTATAAAAACATTTTTGGACAACTCGGATTGCACACCCGCAGGGTCCCCACCTCCCGGGATTCCTATTAGACAAACTATAACCTCTCCTCTTTCCTTGGCGAAAAATGTTTCCATATGTTGCAGTCCTTGATGAAAAAGGTTTCCGTATGTTAATGCTGCAACTGTCATAAAATTTAGATAGCGACAACACAAACTCCTGACAAAATCTTAAAACTTGAGACAAAAATCTTAGTGACTACTAGGTGTTCCACAAACTGACAAAAATCTTAGTGACTACTAGGTGTTCCACAAACTGACCAGTGCAACTAACTTGACTTTTTTGAGTTAATGTATTATGAGATAATAACATGTCTCGTAAAACACAAAGAGTCAGTTTTGGGAAGTCAGTTTGTCACCAATGTGTTGCTAGTTGCTACCGAATAGAAAAGTTGAGTCGATTTAGATTTGGAGTGTGACATATGTTGTGAGTTCAAACGGGACTCATTTTGAATCCCTCGATTTGGATGAACACTTCATTTTATTAGCTCGTTGAGTAAGTAACCCACACAAAAAGTCACAAAGTACGTATGATCATCAGAATGCAAGCAAGCTTCCCAATTTTCGAATGCTGATCCTTCATTGACATAGCCGACTAGCTTTGTAAAATCATGCTATGAAAAGAGTCCTTCACGAAATTAGCACCATTGAACATTACCTGAATAAGATACACCACTTTGAGACCTAAAAAATACTGTCCTATTGACAAGTTTCCTAAACGTCTTTGAATATCTTTCAGTCAGTGTCTTGAACTAAGTCGTATCATATTAAATAGCAACAAGAGTCCACCCCGTACCCAAAACCCTAACCCCAAGCCCTAGCAAAAATGCCAAAAAATATTCAAATGATCTATGTACAAAAGTAATGGTTCAAGAGTGCATAACACATCAGGATCATTAGCCAGAGTGGAAAACACAGGGTGACTGCTGCTTACATTCTATCACCATTCCAATCAACCTGAATGACTCGAATCCAGAAACCAGATTGATCATTCGTAACAAGAAACCAATGGGAAGAGTCTTTAATCAGATTCACAAGCTGAAGGAGAAGACGGCTCCTACAAAATAAAAAGAAACAAGCATCAGAATCGGCCTACACAAGGGTCCAGAATTATTAAGCATTAATAATTCCTAGATGGCGGGGAGAGAGCATCAGAAGGGTTGCTTCACCAAAGGTGATCGATCACATACAAAGCGGGGGAAACACTGTCTCCAACGTAATCCTGCAATCCATGGAAATTTATTGATTCTATTCAGGCGTCCGAACTGCCTGCCTGTTTTGGATATCAGCATAACCATAAAAGTTTTCACGAATGCCAAACTAAACCAAGACCTGTCCTACCATGAAAGCAGGACCCCTGGCTCCCCTCTTCGAATACCCCCTTCACTCCCCCTGGATAGAGTTTTATCAGCAGGAGTTATCAAATAGTATAGTCTTGCTCAAGCAAAATGCCTCGAAACCCAGTCACACGGTCCAAATCATGACTCGTATGTTTCATTTAGTGAGTTTTGGCTAAACATGGAGACAAAACAATTGACTGTGCTATGTATAATATTAGTTTTGGCTAACTAACATTATACATAGCTCAACAAAAGAGGAGTTTCGCAAAACAATCTCCTGAAGACCGATCTGGCACACAAGCAGTACCATTATCGAGGAGATCTCCATAGCATCTCATACAATGTTTTAAATGGCGATAGGCGCACCGAGGCGCCATGGTCCCCTGGAGCTCAAGTGCGAGGCGCGCACCTCTTGAAAGCGAGGCGCAATTTTTTACAATAAGTAGAATTCTAATATAGGCAAAACTTTCAACACAAGCAAACACTAAAAAAACTTTCAAATGTCAGAACAACATTTCAACAACAGTTTAGCTTTAGAGACTAAGAGACGTAACAAGATGATTAACAACAATCAAATCTAGAGTCATGGCCGTCATGCGTAGACATTAATCATCATCCTCAACACCAATAGCGTCATCATCATCATTTGATTTATATCCTTCCACATCTTCTTCGTCTAAATCCTCCTCATATCATTAAGTTCCCACTCTTCCCAGACTTCTTCTCCTCGTTTTCCGACTAAAGCTCTCATTTTTTTCTTTCTTCTTTTCTGGC
The DNA here is from genome assembly GCA_036023075.1 of Gaultheria prostrata. NCBI lineage: Eukaryota > Viridiplantae > Streptophyta > Magnoliopsida > Ericales > Ericaceae > Gaultheria > Gaultheria prostrata. The sequence goes on along the minus strand of JAXBDA010002634.1, from coordinate 31,524 downwards.
TTCAACTGTCGTTTCTTTCTTTCTTTTCTGGCTGCTTGTTGCTGCTCTTCTTCGTTAGATTTAGGGTTAAACCATTGAAGGGTTTTATCCTATACATTGGCGCACATCTTTTAACACTCAGATGAAGGGTGAAGATTCAATTGGGAAAAAACACAAAGGCGCACAAGGCGAGCGCCTCGCGCCTCTGTGCCTAAACGCGCTTTGTGTGCCTAACCCGCGCCTCTGCATTGTGCGCTTCGCCTCTGATAGGGGCGCAAATGTACCCATTAATGGCCCCTAATTATTATCGTTATGCCCGTTTAATATATTAATTGGAGTTTGATACTCGATTTCCTCGTTTCAGGACTTGCGGAACAATTGAATGAATCACGGTGTTAAATTGAGAATTTTATGCGGTGCCGATCAATTTAATTGAGAGATGGAGCCAAGCTTAGTATGGAATACAAAAGCGAGAAGCACCGAATCAAATTCCCATATATGGAATTGGAGCATTAAGCCGACATGGATTTGCACGTGATGCAAGTTTTAGGCAACTGGGCTATGATTAGTTAATTGATTGCACAATCAAGAAATATACTATAGAGTAACATGGGCTAGTCAACAGGCCTTTGGGTTTGCTAAATCAAACGTGCACAATGATGGCCCACCAATGGGAAAGCTTGAACCTTACTCGACACTTATAAAAGAGCAGCAAGGGTTTTGTTCGTGGGGGGATTCGGAGGCACGGGGCTGCGCATAAGTTCAGTTTGACAGCCGGAAATAATGACCGTCTCCATGATCGGCTAACACTCTGGCTAGGGTAACGAGGATGCTTAGTATGATTGTGTAGATTTCTTGGGTTTTTATTCAACAGGTAGTTGTATAACTTCTTGGATTATTCATATTTCTATGAAAGTTATTATTTTTCCAATCTATCTTGCGTGTTTGTATTCATGATATCAAGCACCATTATACAACAGTTTTCAATGCTCTAGGATAGTCTCTGAGATAGATTATACGATGTGAGATGGGTGCCGCCCGTTAAGTCCGGTGAGACGATCTGTGCCGTGTTGAGATAGTCTATACGGAGTACGAGTCTTGATTATATTTTTGGTGCAACGGTTGTCAATGCTTCGAGATAGGCTTTGAGATAGACTATACCATAGTTGTCAAAGGCGAAAGGCGCACCGAGGCGCAAAGTCCTGTGGGGACTAAGGCGAGAGGCGAGGCGCGCGCCTTTTTGAAGCGAGGCGCACCTATGTAAAAAAAATTAGAAAAAATAACATATACCCATACTTTAACCAATAACACTAAGCCAATGAGTTTTAGATAGCATACCATCCAAAAGATGCATAAAAACAAACGGGGTAATTTATTACCAGGTATTATATTCAGTAAAAATATAAAATATCACACAGCAATATATAAAACTTGGTCATCAGGCATTTACCTAGTACCTACTTCTAGAAAAGAACGAAGTGGAGAATTTGACTCACTCTTTTCCACTCATTGAAACCAATTTTTTTTTACTTAAACAGAGGAGAGAGAGACCATAAACAGAGACAATAGAGAAGACAGGAGAGAAACCCAGAAACAGAGAAGAAGGTCGTACGTACCATGAATCTGGTCGAAATTGAAACCTAAGGCTTCAAGATGATCGAAATCGAAACCCATAGGCAAGAAGATGATGAAATCGAAACCCAGAGGCAAGAAGATGATGAAATCGAAACCCAAAAAGCCAGAAATTGTTCTTGATGATCGAAATCGAAACTCAGAACAGAAACCCAAGGCTTGAAGTTGTTCAAATCTGTGACTTCAAGTCCGCTCGATCTTGTAGATGGACAGTGAGAGATGATCTAGGGCTTTATTCGAGACCCACAATGACCTTTTACAGACCCAAAATCGACGGCCACGATCAGATTTGTAACCAGGTAAGAAGATTCTAGGGCTGCGATTATTCTTTAAAGAAGCGCGCCTTTTTATCGCCTCTCGCCTCATCGCCTTTTTGAACTCGCCTCGCCTGGGTATACTCCAGGTGCAAGAGGTGCGCCTCGCTGCGCCTGTCGCCTAGGCGCGCCTTTGACAACTATGGACTATACGACGTGAGACGGGTCGTGCCGCCCGTTAAGTCCGGTGAGACGATCCGTGCCGTGTTGAGATAGTCTATACGGAGTACGAATCTTGATTATATTTTGGGGTTTGGTTGTATGTTGAATGAAATCCTAGATTTCATCACAATTATATTACGAGGGGAGGTTGAATCGGTACAATCCTTTCTCTCACTTGTTTTCAAACTTTAAGTGCTTTCTAGTTAAATTTAGTTGAATCATTAGTTTAATCAATTCGAATCCAACAATCCATTATGTTCTCAGAATTAAATTAGAAATAAATTGAAAGTACCGCGACTTAGCTTTTTACTCCCCGTGGACGATCTTGGACTCAACCACTATTCTTCGGGATAATTGTTAATTCCCTGTTTTATAAATTATATTTTTGGTACAAAAACGACATATAAGCCTCAGACCTGTGAGGCACAACACCTGCGCTCGCCTCGCCTCAGCGCTCAAGCGCACGAGGAGCGCGCCTTTTAAAACATTGATCTCATATATACCTCTACAACAACACATTCTTACATTAGCTCAACAATTTGAAACCAACTAATTGTCACGATTTTATAACCAGGGTTTTGGTCGTCCGACGCACAAAAGTATATATACCACTCTGCAGTGAATACTGATACGTGTCTAAATGTATGTTTTTGCCGTTTTCTCAAACAAACAGGGTGCTAGACCCCTTATCGAGTTTCTGTTTGACACAAAATGGTTGCTCATACAAAAAAAAACTCCATTAAGTGTGTTTACAGTGAGAATGTAACACTATACGGAAGTCTAGAATTGACGACATGGAAATATCTGGAGGGGAACAAAACATTAATAATAGTTATGCACTGTGGAATAAGAATCACAGTGTTGTCATATGGTAGGGTGCTCTAGGATATTTGAGCATATTCATTATTGTAATCCCTCTGTCTCCCACTATTGGTCCATTTTGGAGATTCCAACCTTTTAAATTCAACTTTAAAAACATCTCTTCCCAATACTTACCCTTAGATTCTCACTTTTGTACAAGTACTTTTAAGGGTAATTTATGCACCTTCACAAACTCTTCTTTTTGACTTTTCAAAAAGGACTTAAATTTGGAATATCCAAAAATGGAAAGGAGGACTAACAAATAACAATGAAGGGTGGAGCGGAGGGAGTGTGTGGACCAAATGTACGAGAGAGAGAGAGAGGTCATACCTTGCTGGTGCTAGTAATATAGGAAACAACAACAGTGATGTCATCAAGTTTGCCACCATAATAACGCAACCCAGCATCTTGTGCAGCAGTGGAGAAAGGTGTCTGTCTTTTCTTATGCTGTGCTCGTTGGCGTGCAAGTGCTGCTATCTTCTGAGCCGTAACCTGAGGCCCGAATCCAGCCCTGGCGGCATCAACCACCACTGCATTGACCTCATTGTTGTACAAATTGTCAAACAGTCCATCAGTTCCAGCAATTACAACATCTCCTGGGGCAACAGGAATTGTAAACACCTGTAATGAAACACACGTCAAACAGTCCATCAGTTCCAGCAATTACAACATCGCCTGGGGCAACAGGAATTGTAAACACCTGTAACCAACAACACGCCCTCCATCAATTCTGCAATCAGTTGATAATTGAGAATAAGAGTTGAGAAATGATAATGCACTTTCTATCGGTGATTTTTTGTACAACCTGTTTGCTCAAGATCAGCAACCGATATTTGATTATACAACCAAAATTGCTGGGTGAACAAGATACTAATAGCAAAAACTTCAGAAAAGCTAGATCAACAACAGCAAAGGTTTAGGAAAGGATGAGGAGGAGCTGCATTATCACTTACTAAAAAACGGATTACAATTCCAAAATGTAAGCTATCACAAATTTTAATCCACAAATCCAACAAAACACAAACTAGTTGCATGAAGAGATCACAGACTCCATAACTGACCTGACCAGAGCTGGGCAAATCTCCTCCATTTCCACTCTCCAACTGGTATGGAAAATTGAATTCATGTTGCTGTACGGGGGATCGGAATATGGTGCATCCACCTCTAACGACTACAAACCCACTGTCTCCTAAATTAATGGCGTGAAGACCCTGAAAACAAAAGCAGAGTGGTAAGCCTATTTCTGTAGAACATAGAAAATGGTTGATCCAGTTTTGTACCAAAGAAAACCTTCTGAACTATATAATAACACAACCAAAAGCAAAATTTTCCAATTTAGCATGGCCTAAACTTGGCCTTAAAACCACATATCAGTTCCTTCCGCAATGAGGTTAACCCAGATCGAAGTCCGCACTTTGACCAAGTTTCAATCCAAATTCAAGGTTTAGTAAGCTTTTAACACATAAATGTAATGTCCCAGGAGCATAGTTGTTAAAAACCTACGATACAGGATACGAATCCTACTATTCGTATCATCTCCTTCAGAAAACGACACGTATTTCACTATGTATCCTTTCTGTATAGGTATCCTACGATAAGATCGTGTATCCTACAATTTTATACGTGTATCTTGATACGGTACATTCCAACTATAATTCTTGGGAAAAAGTTGGACCTTACTTTAAGAAGCGGAACCCTACATACATTAACCTAAGCCGTTCGATCTAATTATGGTGACATTCAAATCATTTGATAAAAATTCAATCTCAATCTAGGGCTTGTATAGAATAAAAAACCATACTTCGATTGTGTTTTGCCTTAATCATATAACGTTTTTTTTTTCTTTACATAACTAAGGCAACAAAAAATTGAGAGACTGAAAATTTTGCATATAAAATTTTTAGTTTGTTGGTTAACGTTATTGAAGCATAAATTAAATTTAGTATTTTGGCATGAGAACGTAAATTCTAAATAAGCTCAATTGACAAAAGCCCAAAGATGAAACAAATTATTGAAGGAGATATAAATATTTAGTTTCTAGAAGCTCTAGAATATCTAGCTTTTAGAAGCTCTAGAATATCCTTCTGAAGTATCTAGATTTTTTTGTGAGAATTAGTCACATGTGTAATTCTAGAATCTACCTCAAAGTTTATCTTATATGAAAATATCTTTGGATTAGAGCCCTCCATGGGGTAGTATAAATAGGGATGAGTTCTAGCCATTTTATACCAAGCCAAAAAAAAATTCGAGTTCTCCTTCCCTACTCTTGCCTTAAATATTTCTCCCTCCTTCAAAATCTTGTCCGAGACATTAGAAACTCCTACTTTTCAACAAACGGATCTTTAAGATACGCGATACGTATCCCGATACACTTCATACAATCTAAAAACCGATACATAATACGTATCCTGATTTGAAAATACTACGACTGCTTGCGCAGTATGGCAAACTTTCACGTTCATTTTCCAGATGCAGGAATAATCATCAATTATATGCACATTTGATAATCAATGCAAACTCAAATTCTCGTGATAAAGTGGCAAAATATGTAGTTCTGGAGCAGTAGACGTAAACAAGAGATACCAATATCATCATCTCGTATGGGAATATAACATTCAAAGTCGAGTAACCTCTGCTTCAAAAAGGAGGATGAATTACTGGAGGTCAGACTGATATCCATATCATAGTCCATTATTACAAGAAAATATTGTATATTGTTTCTCATTAGAAAGCAAGAAGGAACTAGATATGGTTCATATGGATCCTTTCCCCATTTATTTCCCACCAAAGAATTCATATGAAGCTTACTAAGAAGGGGGAAAAAAAGGTCACATGAACTTGAATCCGGATTGTTCACCCAAACAAATACTATGAACTTGAACAAGCATTAAAGAAGAGGAAGGTACCCAAACTGAAAGCAGCATACCTGGTCAGTGAGTGCTATAATACATGCAGTTGAAGACCCTTTGGCTTTAGTTCTCAAATGAGCTTTCTCCAAGACCCTAGCTGGGTCAATAGACCCTTTCGGCTCCTCTTGAACTGCAGCAACTGAATGAGACATGAGTTCCCTAGAAAAAAGCCCTGAATCAACTCCCATACCAGCCCACCCACCAACACCGTCCGCTAAACCAATTGCTTGTTCATCTTCACAAATAAAGTGAGCGTCCTCCCCACCAGTTTCTTCTTTGTCTGGATGAGGCAAATAGCATGAGGCTGAAATTAGCTTCAGTGTACCTAGGTCATTCCTGCAGTCAATGCCGAGCAACATAACTGAATGAAAACACTACAACACGACCAGATGGTATTTACAGGTGTGAGCAACTTTTCACTAAATCATACTTTTGTAGAAAATCAGCTCCTGAAAACAGTAAAACTCCGACATGATAAATCATCTATAGACATCACCGAGATTATATACCAAACATTATAGTAATCACTGAGATTATATACCAAACATCATTCCTCATGTCCTGTCATAAAGTTTATACCACCAGCAAGAAAAAATCAATTGGACATTCCAGCATGAAGATATCAATTCTCGTGAATGACCCCAGTGACGAGGTCTTGCCCAAGGCCATCTTGGATAAGTTCAGGTTGTGAACGTTCCAAGAAGGGGCAGATGGAGCAATGGAAATGAACATTTGAAGGGAAAAGTTAACTGAAAAGCACTGGCCTTCTCTTTTTATAGGAACGGAAAGGACCTCAACAGATAGATATGGAGAGGAAGGTCAAGCAAGAAGTCTTTAGTTTTATATTTGAAACCACAAGGAGTACAAAACACCCCGATTACACCGCAAAGATCGTTAATGCACTGAGACACAAACTGGACAGGAAACGGGGAAAATTACTTGTAGGATCAGTTTAGCTCTGGAGTCTACTGTGTTGTATAAACTCTACCGTAAGAGGATAAATTGTTCCCACTCTATCTTCATATAGCACAATTGGCACTCAAACAGAAAACTCGTCCTCTTTATCAGTCGTGTACAAATATCAACAGCCATAGCAATTGCATATTAACATGAGAAGTTTTAGTAACAGAAATCTGATAAAATAACTCAATTCCATTTGTTAATTATTATAACACAATCAACATAATGACGAAAACATACTTTCCTGAAGTAACTGTAGCACTTGCAAGTTGTTCCTCACGTCCCGAGTGATCAAAGGACACTTCATGAGCGGTCCTGACAGAGGAATTCGCAAGGGATGAGTTGTGGAAGCACTTAATTCCAATCCCCAAGAATGTATTATAGTTGCCCCTCCTCCTTGTAACATTCTGCATGTAATATCCAAAAAAAAAAAAAAATTTGGGACTATTCTTGACTTCTCAAACTCATGCAAGCTTTTCTGCAATTGTCAAAATACTCAAAACTTATATTGCGGCAAATAGCAGAAGCATTGTTTGCGGACACTTTTAGATTCCCAACGCTCAAAACTAGATTATTTAAGGAACGGTCACCAAATACAGCCCTAGAGCCACAAATAGCCATTGGTATCTTCTAAGATTCTATGCACGCAGTAATGTGACTGGGTTTAGATAGTAGGCGATCAACGTGATATCCACAAACCTGAAATGAAGGCCCTGAAACAGATGGTATGGAAAATGCGCGAGAAAGTGCTCCAACAACCGAAATATTCCTTCTTCGATTCACTAAATGCAAATTCGATTGTGCAACGACAAGAGCTCCAGGTCGTACAAGCACATGAAGATCACTATATGCTGAAAAAGGTGAGGAATGGAATGACCTCGTGCAGCCAAACAACAGTTGCCTTTGACCAATAAGAACTCCGACCAAGTCTTGAACCCCACCTTCTTGCCCTGCAATTGACCTTTGGATTTCCCGCTTGAATGCAGTGCTTACTATGGAAAAATAATTAGACGGCATCTTACCCTCTCAAACAGAGCAACTTTCTTCCACCTGTTCATTATAGATACCATAACTAGTGACACAATTTACAAAAGATGATTTCATAAGTCCCCGCGCATCAGTTTCCAACTTGCTAAGTAGCAGACGACTCCACACTGTGTAACAGGAAATTAGCAACCTGCAAAAGCAGAAACAAGCTATATAAAATTTAAGTAGAGAAACAAAAAAAAATCCTTCCATTTACAAGAAATATGGTGTCAGAAATTTAATCTCTGAAGAAAACTGGAGTTTAGACCTTTAAGAACAGTCTTTCCATAGGAAATTTTCTATGAATCAATAGTAAAAGTAAAAAGATGGCTCAGTTTGGATAAATGTGAATACCAAGTGAAGGGATGTTATGTTCTATTTCAACTCCAATATAGCAGCTTTACTTGTAAGCAAGCTGTGAAAGTAGAGTGCAAGATGGACAAGAGATAAAGAGCATCTATTTTGTAGGAACATCTATAATTACAAACTTAAACATCACTACTCCTTTGGTTAAAAAAAAAAACTTCACTACTCCTGAGTAATTATTTCAAAACTGCTGTGTTTTATCTCCCAAACTCAGGGCCCTTTTGTTTGTCCCAGCTTATATGCTTATTTTCTTATTTTGCCTCTGAATGAAGACACAAAATGAGTAAAGATTCAAAGGCAAAATAAGCTCGGATAACCAAACGGCCGCTCAATGTCGAAATCCATGGGCGAGCTTAAATACTTAACAGAGAATGTTCCGCATATACTCCAGCACTCCGAAATGATGCATACAGATTTACACAAACATCACAGGCAGAAGCCAAGAAAGCCAGAGCATCAAGACCCACAAAAAAATGCTACAAAGAAGGGCACCTAAATGTATAATACTCCAACATCTGAGTTGAATTTTGAATGGATTCACTCCTGGTGTATGGAAAAGAGGTGGGTTTCTTTAAGCATCTCAAATTTTCAAGCACCCACAAAAGAACAACAAAGATAAACACACACACACACAGATTAGAGATACCTGTTCGATTTTAGATTTTGGGCTGGTTCTGATTCAGATAATTCTGATCGAACAGAAATAATTTAGGGGGAAAACAAAGATGGAACTCTCGAACTCATCCTTTTGTGGAATATCTTCAGTGGTTGAATTTGAAAATATCATCGATTTTGTTTTTTTCGTCCCGCTTTTGCTTTCCTTTTCCTCATTTGTGGTATTAGGCGTCGTTTTGTTTTTTGTTTTTTGTTTTTCAATTCCCTGGTTCCTATTGTTTAGGAAACGATTCCGAGAACCAAGTAATTACGTATACAGATTAGAAAACAAAAATAAACACGAACCGTACATGGCAGAATTAGGGTTATCTCTCCTCTGTCACGAGCTCGTACGGTAAAATTGTTTCTTTTCATCTTTAACACGATTCATATACCCTTTATACCTCGAATCTCATACCCGATTGTAGATTCCAAGGAGATTTATTTTTCTCCCTTTCACAGCCCTCTATTGTATATCACAAAACGAACCAGTATATTTATACGGCTGGGGTACGGATCTCAGGAGAAATAATTGTGTAAATAAGAAATCAATCCTACCAGGATTCTGTTTCTTATTTCACAAATTATAATTCACACAACTACAAAATTATAATTGCACTCCCGTATCTCAATTATGTTTCGAGCTCCACGTCATTAAATATCTATTAATCTCCCCACGTTAAGATTACAAATACCTCTTCTTCTTTTTTGTCATTCGTCATTCCTAATCTATTACATGGGGGAGGGGATGAGACTTGATCCCAGGATGCAGTGTGAGGCATCTAAGAGCTCTACTGCATGAGCTAGCCACCACAGTGCTTACAAATACATGTTGATTCCATTAAATTACTGACAATTACGTACTCTCTTTTTTCTCTAGCGTTTTTTCGTTTGATACGTACTTTTCAAATTACTATTTGTTTAGAATTTGTCACGGATTTTGAAAAAGTATCTTCAGTGTATCTTTGCTTGAAAATTAAACAAGATTTAAAAAATTCTAAACAAATCCGCGACAAAACTCAAAAAAAGTATTTTAGAATTTTCACAAACTCAACACACCAAGTCAAAGTTGACTACTTTTTCATTTTTGTTACTCAGACTTTTTGTAGTACTCCTACAATTTTTCCTTATAATTTGAAAACTATCCCTAAATTTTTCATCTCAAAAGCTTCCCTAAAACACAACAAATTGAAGCTGCTCGGCTTTCATATAGTGCAGATTTGTCGTCAATGAGAATCATGAGATGGAGGGGACGACGACGGTGGTGGTGGATTATGAAGGGTAGGTACGAGAAATTAGAGGGTATTTATGAAGAATTTTTATGTGCGTTTTTTCGTTTGATACGTACTTTTCAAATTACTATTTGTTTAGAATTTGTCACGGATTTTGAAAAAGTATCTTCAGTGTATCTTTGCTTGAAAATTAAACAAGATTTAAAAAATTCTAAACAAATCCGCGACAAAACTCAAAAAAAGTATTTTAGAATTTTCACAAACTCAACACACCAAGTCAAAGTTGACTACTTTTTCATTTTTGTTACTCAGACTTTTTGTAGTACTCCTACAATTTTTCCTTATAATTTGAAAACTATCCCTAAATTTTTCATCTCAAAAGCTTCCCTAAAACACAACAAATTGAAGCTGCTCGGCTTTCATATAGTGCAGATTTGTCGTCAATGAGAATCATGAGATGGAGGGGACGACGACGGTGGTGGTGGATTATGAAGGGTAGGTACGAGAAATTAGAGGGTATTTATGAAGAATTTTTATGTAGGGCGGGAATAGAATTTCCCGTACCAAATTGTCACGACGAAACTTGTAAAGTTCCCATACCAAATTGTCAAGACGATACTTGTAAAGTAACCTTACTCGTTCTTTGTTCTAGCTAACGATTTGTCACCCCATTACAATATTTATTTCTCTGGTTCAATGGATATACTCGACAAATAAGGCCAAATTTTCCATTAAAAGGTCCGTGCTAAAAGTCATTTTTGCCTAAAATTGTTAAGGCTCTATGCTTTGTGTCTCATTAGCTAAACGTCAATAATGACATAAATGAAACAAATTGCATAAAAAAAAAATGAAGTGCTAAAAGTCATGGGCGTTTAAAACGAAAAACTCACCTTTTACTGCTTAATGAACACAATATCATTAAGAGAGGAGTAGCATTTTTTCTCAACTACAAGCAGTCTTCTTCTTCCAAATAAACTCAAATTCACCAAAATTAGACAATCTTTTTTCAGAGACTAATCCAAAATCAATCTGTTCGTGAAGATAGAGGCTCAAGAAAATTGTTTCTGAAGACACCATCCCAGGGCATTCAAGTAAAAGCTTTTGCTTCCAGCATGTCTACCAAAAAGCCATTACATTCTTCTTCAGTAAAGAACCATGCAAGTTGCAATCACTCTCACCACTGTCTTTTCCGGCTTTTCTTTTGTTTAGGACTTCGGACTGTGTAATTTGTACTTGATTTTATCAATATAACTGCATCTTCTGAGTTCTCGGAAAAACAACCTGGCAATCTGTAGCATCAAGAGCAACCTCAGTGCGCGTGGACCACCCTTGAAGCTGAAATGCAACAAAATCGACCATTGCAATTTTAGGCATCAAGGGGAACACCAAACAATTTCATCATTGGGTAAGGAGAGAACAAAAACACCGTAGTTAGAGCAAACTCAAACGCATTTCCAACTACTTAAAGCATCAACCCTAGGGAAAATCCAATACCAAATGAAAAAACAAGGCAAGTGAGATACTAACTGCCTCATGTTTGTATTTTTGCAGAATTACGAGCAAACTATGAAATAATTATGCACTCAAACATTAGGAATGTCAAATTGTAGATAGAATACAGGGAAAAAGTCCATTTTTCCCTCCTTTGGTACAGGCCGGGTGCGGTTTACCAAACACACACAAACACATACATTTGACCTTAACCACATAACCCCCATGTGTTATCTGAACTAAAGTGCACCGTCTGATTCCGTTAACGAAATACTCCCTCCGTTCCAAAATGATAGTCCACTATGAAAAGTCGTGCCATTTTTCAAATAAAAAAATGAAGTACTTCCGTGTAATTTTCTGATTTTTTTTCTGATGAGTACTTTAATTCGGTGCAAAAAAAATCAGAAAATTACACGGAAGTACTTCATTTTTTGATTTGAAAAATGGTGAGAGAGAGAGAGAGAGAGAGCGAGTGGGACTATCATTTAGGAATGGAGGGAGTTACAAAAAGCCTAAATTGCCCCTCCATATAGATATAAACGATAGATATGTGGAAAATGAGGCCCAAACAACCCCAAATGTAAACCCCACTCCGTGGATAGTCGCCATCCTCCTTTTTCAGGAACCAATTTGCCCGCAAACGCTTTCTCAAGAACCAAATGGAACCATCCTATTCAGCGATGGCCAAGAAGGGGTCAAAAGCAGGAAATCCAAAGGTGCAAATTTTGTCACAGAATTAAAACCGCAGTAATCTTGAAGAAACACATCAAGAACTTAATGCAATCTTATCCCAAACAACACAAAAACCCATTGGAGCTTAGAAATTGAATGATTCTGTTCCACTGGACTATGTTTACTCACATGTGTTAAGAGATTTTTGTGTTGGCATCACAAGTAGTTGGCTGAGGAATTTTCTAATCTTGACCAATTTTCTTATGAAGGTGCCATGAACATAAAGGCCCAAGAACTCTGTAGACTGAAATGGGTCCCCGAAGAAAAGAAAATCAGAAATCGGCATGTTGTTGATCTTATGACGTCTCTATTTCGGATCCATTTTCGGAATTGCAATCTTCAAAATCATAACTTTTTAATTGTGTGTGTGTGTGTGTGTGTGTGTGTGAGAGAGAGAGAGATAGAGAGGGTGGGGAATTTAAAATGAACAGTTTAGATTCTTTTGGGTGCTAAATACAATTTGTTTTCTTTGGAAGCAAATGACGAGTGCAATGGTGTGCTCTTGTAACTGCTGCGGTGCTGCTCTTGGAGGCAGATTGGAAACAGAGTGGTTGGTTGGAGGAGAACACAAGGCTAAGTGGATTTCCTTCTTATCTTTACACTGTGGGTATTTTGGTCTTCATCCTAGGAGGGAAATAAGTCTTTTACGTTTTTCAACTTCCATGGACAGGTAAGATGGATGGAAAACGTAACAGTGCACTTCAGTCCATATAACAAATAGGGGTTATGTGGTTAAGGTCAAATGTCAGGGGGGTAAACCGCAACTGGCATATACCACGGGGGTTTTGGGATCCTCCACGAAATAGCAGAGGGCCCCTTAGGAATTACACACTCGGAGCCAGCATATCAGAACTACAATACAAACACTCTGAAATCACAGAAGTTCAACTTTGAGAAAGGAAGAAGGAAAATAACACCAATTCCCTAATAAAAACCAACTACGATACCCTTCAACTCTACACCAATTCCCTAATAAAAACCAACTACGATACCCTTCAACTCTTCAAACTGTTAATCTTAGCTCCTGAGTACCCCTCGAATCCACACCAATAAATACTAAATTATTACCAAAACCATGTGATTCAAGCTCTGATCTGAACCATGCCTGAGATTTATCACATAAATCAAATCATATCCTGAAGCCCTAAATTTTGCACCTTTTTGAGAAAATAATAGGAAATGGAAATGGTACCAGCGAAATCAACAGCAAAATAACAGAATATATCTGTAAAGATCTCAACATGGAAATTGCCAGCATGAAGTTCTTACTAATTGTACCTGAAGAACCAGTTTATACCAGTCTTCACTTCATCCCATTGATCCAAAACGTTCAAGTGGCCATATCTATAGAAAAAATCCAAATACTTTCGTCAGCATAAACAAATAATACCTATGAACATAAAAGCTTCTAAATGACAGCAAGCATAACATCTCTTGATGTGGTTCATCTCACATGAGGCCATTATTATGACTTATGCACTAACTTTGGCCTCCTAATTCCAGGTGTGTGCCTAGCATGACTCCATTTTCATGCCATATTATCTTTGTACAACCTTTTTTCACTGATGTATGGGGAAAAAAAATTAATAATACTATTGTGAACTTAAGCCAAGGTCTGACATAATGTTCCATTTCAACCATGATATTGCTATGGATAAAATCCCCTAAAAAATCAACTCGGATTTATGAGGTATAGGAAGAGATATTATATCCTTTCATACTATTTCAACTTTTACTTTGAACTCTTAATGGTTTGCTCTGGATTTAACTACACCATATACTTCCAACATTGCACATGTTTCTAACAGCTAGATGTGAAGGAGCATTCCCAGGTAAAATTAGTGGAGAAATCTATCCAATAAGTTGTAATATTCCGAACTCTAATAAGAGAACTCCTCTATAAATTATCATATCAAGAGAAAAAACCATAACCAAGTTACCAACGTTATTCTTCAATCTCTATGCCTCGTACTTTTCCTTCAAGAGAAACGAATGTATTGTTGTGTCCCCTACCTCTAATAATTTTTCAATATGAATTATGTTTGATAAATTATTGGTTACAGCATTATAGTAGCATCATTTCAGCCCAAATAACCTACTTAACTACTATTGAAATAAAAAGGAACAGGAAAAAATCCCAACAAAACGGCAAAAAGATGACATTCAAACTAAAAGAAGCAAGAAAACACAAAAAACTAATAACTGAATATATTGAAGTCGACCGATTACACTCATTTGCAATAAAGGACTTGTGTAGGAATAATCATATGAAACTCCAATTACTTGCAAATTTTGGTTTGCAAATCATACAAGTAAAATTTACTTCCATTGTTGGATTTGCCTTGCTGACCGATATAAGATGCTATAACCAACTGATTTAGGTCTTAGAAATTAACCCCAAACAGCTTAATGACTTTCATTACAGTAAAAGATCAAGAAAGTATTCAACATTATAGCTTAGAAGTTGAAAAAGACGCCAAAGACTCAAAAGTGGTTCAAAATCGGGATACATTAGACATTTAGATGTAAAAAGGTGATAAAATACAATACCAAGACAAGGATACTAAAGAAAGAAATATGAGAGTTGTGTAATTTTCAATGCTTTTATTATTTTGTTAGATTACATTCATTTGGACACATGTCTTTCGAGCTTCGCCAAATCAAAAAAATTTACCTTGTTATAGTTGTCCTATTTCCAAGTATCATTTAAAAATTTTCTTCAAAAGTCATTCTTAAATGAGAAAGAAAAGTCATGCCACTATCCAAAGAGGGATGAATGGAATCGGTCAGAATATGCTACTAGCTCCTCAGACAATGAAAATGAGTGCAGAAATATATCACAAGTTAAAACATTGCCTTATAGTTACTCCACACAAAAAAAAAAAAACCAAAGACATTTCACCATCTCGTTATAATGTTTTCTCCAAAATCAAGTCACTACACTAAATTTCTGTCTGAAGACTCGATTGGAATTCTCCTTTTTTCTTCCGAAGAGTTGGTCAGTGATTCAATGCAATTTGCAAGATGATTTTAGTTTCAACAGCTAACCATGCACAAAGATTGTGTGTGACAATTGAACCGTAAAGAGATATTTTTCATGCAGTAGAAATACTTTAATACTAAGTACGCATCAATCTATATGTTGTCACTGAAACCAATTTAGTTTCCACCCTAGAGCTTCAGAGGCAACGAGTACATACTCTCCAAAAGATTCTGGCTTGAACCAGGCCATAAGGAACAGCCCCAAACTTTCTTGAATCAGTAGAATTGTACATGTTATCTCCCTCAATCCAAACACAACCTTTCGGTACCTGTAAAGAGAGACAGTTGTTGGTTGGGGGGATAGTAGAAAAGAAACCCACTAAACAGAGGATTGCCAATCATATAAACATAAATTAGAAAGAATGGAAAAAAATAATGCTTCAAACAATGAAGCAAAAAAATGGTCATCCTCGTACCATTGCACAGAAATCATAACTATTTTGAACAAGAAAACTGAAACCTGGGAACTCATTAACCAAATATCCAAACTTAGTAAAGTCGAAAGCAAAAACCCTTTAAACCCATTAAGAAAATAATCTAAAACGAGGCACAAATCAGAAAACCTTACAACACTAATCAAAATCAACGCGCACAATAAACTTAAAAATCTGCAAAACTCGTTAACCCAAAATCCAGATTCCAGACTAAACTGAACAAGAAAAACACAAGCACGAAGCGCGCGCCTTTTAAAACACTGATTCAGACTAAACAGAACAAGAAAAACACAACCATGAACCCATCAAGCAAAAATGAGAAATAAACCAAGCCGTGAAGCAAAAACACCCTAAAACCCCAAGATTAAAAGTCAAAGCCGCGATGCACAATAAAAGTTATTATATGAGACAACAGTCTGAAGTCTATAACTGTTGTTGGGGTCCAAAATGTTTCCCCAATAAAAATTGGTTTACCACTTTACATTTACACGAACTACATTTCTAGGTTTAAATGAGCTTTTTAAGAATTTTACTTAGCAATTAGCGTTATAATCACTCTCTCAGTAAGTCAAATTGATGATATAATTCTAACCGCTTAAGCCTCAACCCCTCGGGAAAATGCCTCGCCTCATGGATAAGTGCCCAGTAAGTCAAATTGATGATATAATTGTAACCGCTTAAGCCTCAACCCCTCGGGAAAAATGCCTCGCCTCATGGATAAGTGCCTCGCATTGTGCATTCTTTTTGTAAACCTTGTTTGTGCCTCTATGCCAGGCGCATGCCTTTCCCACCTCCTCTGCGCCTCTAGGACGTCACACCACTTTAAGGCACAATAGCACGCTTTGATGCGCCTCGCCTCTCACAATTATTGCGGTGTCTCACTTCAAGGCATAAAGTTGTACCAAGCTTCATGCAAACATGTGAAAGAGGAAAGGTGGTCTATATAACCCCTTTGTACGCACAAGAACGCAAGACAAGTGGAGTTTTTGTGAGTTGAGTTTGTGTAGTATTTTGTCTCTTGATCTCTCCCAAGGTCCCAAGGCTACCATAACTACCATAAAGAGCCTTCAATCATAAACCGTGGAACACAAAAGGCATTCCTGTGGTCTCTCACTTGCTTATTGTCTCACTTGACGGGTTGGAATTGCATGAAAGTGTTGGGAGGGGGCTCATAATCAAGCAACCGATAGCTACACATATGTAGTTGCCAAAGCTTATCAGTAACTCTCCTAGTTTTCAACATAAGCAAAATTAAACAAAGCAATTAACACAATACCCAAGCTAAAGCTGCTAAATTGTACATAGAAGATGTATGCCAATAAAAGAAGCAAAACACCTTAAACCCATCAACCGAAAATTGAAAAAAAAAATACCAATAGCCAAAAAGCGAACCAAAACCAGAAATCAAAAGCCAAAATCACAATGGACAATAAACTCAAAGTATGACTTACAACAACAGTCTTGCGTCTATCACTGTTTTTGGGGTCCACAATGTAGGTAACACTATCACCTTCCATGCCTTTCACACGCTTTATCACAACCTTCCTAGGGTTCTCCGGTGACCGAACAAGGACGATATCGCCGGTACCCACTTTGCCAAATTGGGCCGAGATCCGCTCGGCCAAGACCAAATCACCAGTCAGACTGATGGTCGGGAGCATGCTAGGACCTTGTGCCTGCAAAACCCTCGTTAATTTCTTTGTGATATTCATGTGGTAATAGGCGGAGGACGAGGGTTTCTTACCACGACAGGACCGCAGAGGTAGGCGTTGGTAACGTGGAGGAAGCACAAGAACTTGGCTACCATGAAAGATTTATCTAGTCCATCTTTTGCTATGGTGAGGAATTCTTGAAGCCTTGTCACCCCCATTTCCGACACCCTCTCTCTGGATTTTCTCCCTCCTTCTCTCGATAGTTTCACAAACCCTAGCAAATTCTTGATGCTATTTGTGAACAGTTCCAAACGTTTGTTTCAGGCGTTTCAATTCAATTCACATGTTAAATGAACCGAACTTGAACTTTTAACGGTTTTTTGCTCAATTAGGCTCGCAAAATTAGAATATATACATGTGTGTTTCATAAGAATTTCAGATATGATCTTAAAATTTATTTAAAAGTTATAGATAAATATCTCTAATACTATTTTTTACTCGTTTAGACTCATGAATGTGTTTGAGTTTTAAGCTCGACTCAAATTGAAGCAAGTTCGGCTCGAGCTCGATTCGTCAAATTTTTATTGAGCTCAAGCTCGGCAGAGTTCGCTTAAAACTTAATGAATAAACTTGAACATTCAAAAACTCGGCTCGTTTATAGTCCTAGCAATAATGCTAATCAAAGTGTCAATTTATTTATTGATAGTGATTTGTGAAAAGACAGTTAAAGTATATTGGAAATAGTTTGAAAAAAAACCTCTAGTCTTTCCTAAATTTTGTTGCTTCTACTAGAGTATCCGCACCTAGTATTTGCCATTTTATCCCTCAATTCTCATTTTTTGGTGATGAATTTGCCAAAACAAAAATGGTAAAGGTGTTGCTCTTGCGCCCAAATGTCATTTTCACATTTTGCATAAAAAGAACGGCAGCATTGCCATAAATTTGCCACTCTTGACGAAAAGAATTGGCATTTGCAAGTTTGATAAAAGAATTTGGTTGAGTGTGGCACTTAATTTGCCATTTTGGAGAAATGGCGACAAATTCTCTTAATCATAGCAACCGGTGTGGTGGGTCTTAGAACAAGTACACCGATTGGTGACAAAATAACAATGTTAAATTCATTTTTTGACTTTCTATAGTATCGAAAAGTGAAAAAATAGCAATATTGTTATACTGGTTCGACGTCATTTTGGAACAATCTATAATACAGACCATTGAACGAGGTGGGAGAAATTGTACGAGAACTCTTATATTGCTATACTAGTTCGATGTCATTTTGGAACAATCTCTAATACAGACCATTGAACGAGGTGGGAGAAATTGTACAAGAACTCTTACATTTGTTCATAAAATCACCATCCACTTTACACAAGTTATTTACATGACTATCGACGTCTAACAAAGTTAATCTTTTTGCAGAGATGCTCTCATCAACGAAATGTAGTCGAGTTTTGAGAAACAACAGTAGAATTAAGCCTTCCTGAAGAGTATGTGTGCACCATGCTGAGGTTGCAGTGTCATATACTGAGTAGGGGCATGAACGTATGACGGTGACACCGAGAAATAATACCGTCTAAGAATCATAACTAAAACAATCTTCGTTTCTACCACAGCAAGATTCTGACCCACGCAAATCCGGGCACCCATACCAAACGGGAAAAATGCTGCGAAATGCTTCCGAGCCTCTGTGAATCTCAACGGGTTGAACTCGTTAGCATCTGCTCCCCATACCTCAGTGTCGTGGTGCACAGCAATCATGGCAAGGTAGAATTGGGTATCGGCTGGAACGTCAAGTGTCCCTAGCTTTACGCTTTTTGAGGTTTGCCTCGTTAGCGCTACCGCTGGTGAGTAGAGCCGGAGCGTTTCGTTTACTATCATGCTCAACTGCCAGAAAAAATAGACTTGAAATATTTCAATGGGTACTATGGCAACACTGCTGTAAAAAAATGCCATTTTGGGGGAACAACAACAGTTATCACTTATCAGTCATGTTCGTTGTTACCGTTTCATAACAGATTACAAAAAATTTACTCCACAAACACTTGTTTGACTGGTTGAAAATCCGTTCAAGAATGGCGTTTTGTGTCCTAAAACTATTGACTGACATCTGTTTGGAACAACAATATTTGTCAAACGTGTATTTCTATTTCAAGTTTCAGAGTTTTTGAGATCAGAAAACAGACAAGAACCATGGTACCAAAAACTCATTTGACTCGTTAAAAAGTTCGTTCAAGAACCAAAAACTCATTTGACTCGTTAAAAAGTTCATTCAAGATCCAATCCTTGTGCCTCAAAGTGTTGCCAAACCTGGCAAGATAATTAACATGGAAATCGACTAGACTCACAATCTTGAAGTCCTTCAAATTCTCCGCAGTAGGGACCTCACATTCCCTGCAAACGGAGAACACTTCTTCCCTCGCCTTGGTTTGCCATTCCTGATGCAATGCAAGAAGTAGAAGTGCCCAAGTCAAAAGATTAGCAAAACCCCTTCCAGCAAGGTAGAATGTCTTGCATTCGTCGATTACTTCCTCAACTCCCAATCTCTCTTCTACACCATCTTGACTCCTGTGGGAGGACAACAACAACGAGAGTAGATTTCTCGAATTTTCTCTTGTTTTGCCCTTGATACCGATTAGTGCCCGAAATGATTCTCGTATTTCCCTATCCAACTCCCACCTCATTTTGTTCTTCTTTGTGGGCAAAAACCTGCAGAGGAATTGTTGACAACAAGATTGTTCAAAACCAAGTAACAAAAGTGACAAGACCCTTTATTTCCCCTGGAATATAGTGTCCAACTAAATTAGTATCCCGTCAAAAAATTTGGTAATGTTGGAGAGAGATTTGGGCACACTCAAAAACCCATAAAATGCTACTGAGTTTATAAAACGACATAGGTTAGGAAAGTGGGGTTTTTTTAGAGTCTCATCAAAGCAGATGGAGTTAATAGGCACCTGAATCCGGGAATGTAGACACTCCTTATGGCCTGCAACACAAGACTTGCTTGGCGGTCTATTAATTCAAAAATCTGTTTTCCCTCTTCGAAACTGCTTCCAAAAGCTGTCCGAGATATGATGTCCGCAGAAAGGTCATGGAGGTATTTGTGCACTTCCAACTCAAATTCGTCCCTCCCTCCTCTTTCTTCCTCCCACTTCTGCAGCATCTTCATAGTACTGGCAACCATTTCTGGCACCCAACCCTGCCATAAGCACAGTGTTAACCTGATATAGTATTTTGCTTCACAACTCTAATGTTGAAAAAGTCCATCTTGTTGTGATAGATACCCATTATTGTTCCAAAGACTCTTATTACTCTATGTATTTCCAAAAAGCTCAGGAACAAATATGTACCGAACATAAAGATTCTAAGGTCACATAAAGCGCATGCGTGGACAATATGTTACACGGTCTTGGGTAGAACTCAACCCCAAAAGCTAGCTCATGAAATGAGGGTGCCCTCACGCTTATATATTTCATATTACTTTGGTACCCAGGCGATGTGGGACTTCGCTTCACACAACAATCCTTAGAAGTAGTTCCATCCAACACATCTGGTATAGTCAAGTGCATTTATGTACTTTCTGTGGCCAATTATCTCTATATTGAGTTACCCTTTTTTCCGAATGTCAACATTCATTTTCAACCAAAGATCCAAATCAATGTCTTAATCGAATCAGAAATTTTTATTCAGAGAAAACAGTCTTAAAAAAACCAAAAATGGCACACCTTCCAAACAGGGGAAAAAAACCTCAGCTAAGCTGAGACAAACATACAACATTTGCCAAACGCTATAAAACTTGGTATTTAAGAAAGATTGCTTAACAAAAACACCTAACCCAATCATCAAAACATATGTTATCTAGGACAGTGAAAGACGGTTTTTGAATCAACATGCTTTATCAAATGGATAGAACGCAAATTTGATTTAACTTATAGAGCATCTCGAACGTTTACCCATTTTCCCTCAAATGTAAGGAAAATTTTGAGTAAAAACTTTCATATGATCATATGATGCACTCCAATAGACAAACCACATGAGTAAAAAGCTTCATTATTAGCATAGTTATGATTTTGAGAGTGACAAAAAACCATCACGATTTGACCAAGGATTTGAGTCTCTCTTAATTCGAGTAAAACTAAATTCAATGTAAGATTGAGTTAAGGAGTGGAGTTGGTTTAGAGATGTTTTTACTCAAATTTAGAGTTCATGTAAAAAATAGAGTAACGCTCGAAATGCTCTTTTAGGTAAATAACAACAGAATGAATATATACCACTCCACAGTTGTTTTTTTGGTAATGCAGGGTGTCCTTGACTAGCTTGCACACCTTGGAATAATCCCTACAGCCCCTCCCGCAGTCCTTTCCGCACTTACACATGAAGTGAGGTGGCCACTCCATTGTTGGACTTTGAACAAGAAGAATTGAACATGAGACTTAGGAGGGAGCAAATACCTAAGTCACTGAACCAACCCCTTGGGGTACACCACTCCATTGTTGGAGTTTGAAAAACATCTTATTGTACAGATCTATACCATCACATATCCAACAAAAGATGGATACACACTACCATGTGACTTGTTATTCCTAATTATCATAAGGGTCCAAGAAGAACACACACAAAAAAAACACTCTAGTGTATTATTTTTACTTTTCTATACACGTCACACATACTTGTCTATATTTCACACATTTCAATACACTTTTTAAACTTTAACGGCAGCTACAACAGCCCAGTGAACTGATTTTAGAAATTTTCTTCTCATAACCTCTCACCGAGAATATTGATGAAAGTACATATTCCAAGCAAGATTAGTAGGCACTTGGTTGAGACATAAATCCCCATGTAAACATTTCATATGATCTAAAATGTGATGCAAAATGAGTTCCACCATTGTTCTATTCAATAATAGTGGTCTTCTTTTTGTTGAGACCACATGATGAGAGACAAACATAAGCCTGCTAGTGGTGGACACCGAGATTTGTCTCTCAAAATTAGGCGAGAATTAGTAGAGGTGCGCGCTAACACACTGCAAAGAGAATATATAGAGAAAAAATCACCTTAACTCTCTCCATGTTAAAGGCCTGGTTAGCAATCCTCCTATGAACGGCCCACTTCTCACCCGCAAGCCCAAGAAGCCCTTGTCCCCCCAGCAGCCCAGACAAAGGGTCCTTCGGAATCTTCTCAAACGACCCACTCGTATTCAACAAAACCTCCTTAATCATATCCGGGTCTGATATAGCCAAACGGGCCCTCGGCCCAAACCAGTACAGGAAAGTCTTCCCATAGACCATCGACCAGTTATAGTAGTGAGGAATCGCGCGGCCCACGATGTCGTGGGTGAAGGAGGATATCGGCGTCGATTCGGCTTCGGCGATCATTCGCCGCCGCATCTCGGCCGAGTTTCCGGTGAACGGACGGTACCTGGGCCCACCTACGCCTTGGCTGCGGAAGTGATGTTGGAATTTGAGTGGGACCCATATGAGTTTGTGCGTGAATTTGATGAAGAGGGATGTGAGGAGTAGTATCAGAATGAGCTGAAGCATGGTTGACTCGACTGGGAGAGAGAGAGAGAGAGAGAGAGAGATTGATTTTGGGGAGGTAGAGGAAATGGTGGCCACCTTTGGTGATCGAATTCAAGATGGAGTTGAAAATTGTTTGAAAAGGATTAAGGAAGGTGCAATTAATCCTTAAAAAAAATACTAGTACTAGCGTGGACGTTAGAGTCTACATCAAACTCCTTATGCATGTAATTTTATATCTAGATAGTTAAAAAGATAGTGTATTAAGATATTGGAATAAGAAGTTATATCATTTTATTTTTTTAAAAAGTAAACGAGTTTTATAGGGCTGAGCCCTGCTGTGTTCAGGCTTGTTTGTTAAGGCTTTTAACGAACTCGAGTTTGAGCCGAGCCTCAATAAAAACTTAACAAACTGAGTTTGAACAAACTTTTTTCAAGCCGAACCGAACCGACCTCACAAACGGCTTGGTTCATTTGCAGCTCTACTCAACACGTTCTACAATCATGGATTTATACATAAAGTCTTGTACTATGGATTTAATTTTAGACCGTAGTACTTAATGGACCCGGGGGTGCTGCGCATTTAAGCCGTCTATCTCAATAATCGACGGTCTGGATTTAAATAAAACTCTTACACTTTTGGGACATAGAGTCCAACTAAAGTAGCAGTAGTAGTATATGACTGTAGTGGGCCGAATCCGACATGTTGGCCAAACTCGTGGTCTAACGTACATGTTGGCCGAGCCAAGGGCCGAACGTATAGGCTCGGCCGAACGTACACATTGATCGAACCTGGAGTCGAGCCAGGTTGAATGAGATCCGATCCGAATAGATACAGATAGTCCGCGTACAAGTCAGGCGTTTAGTTCGGTCACGTGGCACTAGATGCGTCATTCATGACGTCACATCGAGAAGCAGTTAAGACATGTGCCTAGCACGAGCTTATTTATGGCCTAAGTAAGGTCACTCTATCTAAAGGGTGGTTCTAAACCCTAGAGAGGTAGGCCACTCTTGAGTTTTGTGGGTGGCGGTAGGCACTAACGGTGTTCTCTCTTGCAGGCCTAGATTAAGGAAGGCGTTGCTCCATCTAAATCAGAACTAGAGAACCAAATTAAACACCTCCCCACAATAATCTGGCCAATAACCAACGACAACCTGTTTGCCGATAGGATATGGAGGGATATGATATCAATCCGTAAGTTTCACATCGGTCATTTTTTGTCCATAATAAAAAAAGTACTATTCTTTTTGTTTTCGTTGATAAAGTGAGCATAACTTTAGACTTGTTCATTTATTTTTTATAAAACTAGTACCATATAAAAGATATTCTCATATTCACAGTACCTTCAAAATGAGACTCATCATAAATATAATTTATAATAAGTTTTAAAATTTTGCAATCAAATTTTGCAGGGGAAATGAAAAATATTTGGATTTTTAAACAATGTTTTTGAAAAGAGATGAGAGAATATGTTGGTGGGAAGTGCACGTGGGTGGGGTCTACTTAAATTTGGTTATTGGAAAAGGTTTCAAGTTTTGATTATCCAAATGTCAAAATTTGATTATTGGCTAAAAAGTTGTTAAGTTTGATTATTCTATTATGAGCCAAATTTTGAACAAACATTGTTAACAGAGAGAGGTAATTCTTATCATAAGCCCACAGGGGGTGCACCCACACTACACAAGCAAAACTACAAGGTTTTGCATTACTTTGGTTCCTCCAAACTTTTATGCTTTGGCTCTGTTTGGCCCCCTTCTTTTCCCATTT
The DNA here is from genome assembly GCA_036023075.1 of Gaultheria prostrata. Lineage (NCBI taxonomy): Eukaryota > Viridiplantae > Streptophyta > Magnoliopsida > Ericales > Ericaceae > Gaultheria > Gaultheria prostrata. The sequence goes on along the minus strand of JAXBDA010002634.1, from coordinate 6,794 downwards.
TTTTCATTACGCCAAAACAGACTACTCCATAAAGCTACAAAAACAAAGGCACTATTTGTGAAGATACTGTATCAACATTACGTAAAACATATAACACAACTCAAAATTAAAAAAACAGAGCTTAAAATTAAAAAACCCAAGAGGTTTGGCCAAGTGAACATGAGAAAGCAATAAATGCTTGTCTTGGATGTTCAAACCCATAGAGGACAAACATTTAAAACCTTAGAGTTACCAGAGATTTGTCCGATTATTAACTTAAGTGCCCTGCAATTAGTTAAGGTGTGCACAAGCTAACCCGAGCATCTGGTTAGCCAAAAAAAAAATCCCATAGAGGCCAAACATTTAAAACCTTAGAGTTACCAGAGATTTGTCTGATTATTAACTTAAGTGCCCTGCAATTAGTTAAGGTGTGCACAAGCTAACCCGAGCATCTGGTTAGCCAAATAATAATAATAAGAAGAAGAAGAAGCTTCAAATTTAAAAAAGATTATCGTAATCTTCCACCATTGAGCTATCGGAGGTTTGTCCAGTTATTAACTTAAGTGTCCTGCAATTAGTTAAGGTGTGCGCAAACTAAACCGGACATCTGTTTAGCCAAAAAACGATAAGAAGCTTAAAATTAAAAAAAGATTATCATAATCTTCCACCATTGAGCTACCGGAGGTTTGTCCGGTTATTAACTAACTTAAGGGCCCTGCAATTAGTTAAAGTGTGCACAAACTAACCCAGACATCTGGTTAGCCAAAAAAAAAAGAAAAACTTAAAATTCGAAAAAGATTATCGTAATCCTCCACCATTTTCAAAAGGAAAAGTATTTTCTACCCGTACAAATATAATGGACAAGAATGCAGGAATTAGTGCCTTTGTTTTTGTTGCTTTATGAGTCGGTTTGGCGTAATGAGAAAAGAAGGGAGCCAAACAGAGCCAAGGCTGAGAAATTTGGAGGAACCAAAATAATGCCAAACATTGTAGTTTTGCTGTGCAGTGCTGCACAGCAGGTGCGCTTGCACCCCCCCGGGGGGATGAGGTTAGCCGGACTGAAACAGAAACGGTGAAGGTGTTGCACCCATATCATGTCATTTTGTAATGAAAGAATGGCAGCATTGCCATAAATTTGCCATTTTGGACGAAAAGAACAGGCATTTGCAAATTTGATAGTAAAAGAATTTGGTTGTGAGTGTGCACTCAATTACTATCAATTACAGCAACCGGTGTGGTTGGTCTTAGAACAAGTACACCGATTGGTGCCAAAATAACATTGTTAAAGTCATTTTTTGACTTTCTAAAGTGTCGAAAAGTTGAAAAATAGCAAAATTGTTTGTGCCAAAATAGCAATGTTAAAGTCTTTTTTGTTTGTTTGTTGACTTTCTATAGTGTCGAAAAGCTAAAAAAATAGCAACAGTATTGCACTGGTTCGATGTCATTGTGGAACAATCTCAAATACAAACCATTGAATTAAACTATATTATTTGTCAAAGCAAATCAAATGGCTTGGACGAGGTGGAAAAATCCTGCCCTGCTTCGTTACTTCTCCAAACTCTTTCTTTTTTTCCGGCTCATTCTTCAACCACATCGATGTTCCTAAGAAGTAATTTCTATGCAAAACAAAGAAGAACATTTGTACAAGAACCCTTACTTTTGTTCATAAAATCGATACCCCTAAAGTTCAAAATTTTACACCGTCCACTTTACACAAGTTATTTACATGACTATGGACGTCTAAGAAGCTAATCTTTCTGCAGAGATGCTCTCATCAGCGAAATGTAGAGTTTTGAGAACCAACACTAGAATTAAGCCCTCCTGAAGAGTATGTGTGCACCATGCTGAGGTTGCAGTGTCACATAATGAATAGGGGCATGAACGTATGACGGCGACACCGAGAAATAATACCGTCTAAGAATCATAACTAAAACAATCTTCGCTTCTACCACAACAAGATTCTGACCCACGCAGATCCTGGCACCCATACCAAACGGGATAAGTGCTGCGAAATGCTTCCGAGCCTCTGTGAATCTCAACGGGTTGAACTCGTTAGCATCTGCTCCCCATAGTTCAGTGTCATGGTGCACAGCAGTCAAGGCTAGGTAGAGTTGGGTATTGGCTGGAATGTCGAGGGTCCCTAGCTTTACGCTTTTCGAGGTTTGCCTCATTAGCATCACGGCTGGTGGGTAAAGCCGGAGCATTTCGTTTATTATCATGCTCACCTGCCAGGAAAAAAATAAAAAAAGAAGGATGAGGGATACACATGGTTATAAGAAACATTTAGAACAATTAAGAAGTTGGCCGGAGGCGGCCCGGAGCAGGTCTCGAGCAGGACGGGAAGGGATGGAATAACCAAAAACAGACGAACGAAACTTGCATTTGACTCGTTAACAGTTAGATTAGCTCGATGAGTCCCAAAAGTATTGCAAAACTTGGCAAGATGACAAGCAGACCAGAGTTATCAAAGATGGTGGTTGTTTCCAGTTTCAGACATTTTGAAAACAGAAAACAAAAATGTTAGTCCGCGAAAGACTCGTTCGACTGGTTGAAAATCCGTTCAAGATTGGCGCTTTGTGTCCTAAACATACTGACTGCCCATAATTAACATGGATATCAACTATACTTACAATCTTGAAGTCATTCAAATTCGTTGGGACCTCACATTCCCTGAAAATGGAGAAGACTTCTTCCCTCGCCTTGGTTTGCCATTCTTGATGCAATGCAAGAAGTAGAAGTACCCAAGTCAAAAGATTAGCCGTGGTTTCCATTCCAGCAAAGTAGAATGTCTTGCATTCGTCGATTACTTCCTCGACTCCCAATCTCTCTTCTACACCATCTTGATTCCTGTGGGACGACAACAACAACGAAAGTAGATTTCTCGAATTTTCTCTTGTTTTGCTGTTGATACCGATTAGTGCCCGAATTGATTCTCGTGTTTCCCTATCCAACTCCGACCTCATTTTGTTCTTCTTTGTGGGTAAAAACCTGCAGACGATAGGTTGACGACAAGATTGGTTAAAACCAAGTAACACAAGTGACAAGACCCCTGATTTTATTTTATTTTCGTCTGGAATATGGTTTCCAACTAAATTAGTGAAAGTCAAAAAAATTCGTAATGCCAAGAGATATTTGGGAACACTAAAAAAACCCATAAAATGCTACTGAGTTACAACATGACACAGGTTAGGAACGTAAGTTTTTCTAGAGTCTCGTCAAAAGCCGATGGAGTCAACATGTATTTCAGTCAAACAAATGTGGTAGCAGACCTTGGAACTTGAAACCAATGCAACAATAAAGTTTGTAATCCGGTTAATAGAAGCGCGGATCCTTAGTCCCTCTTAGCATCTCACTCTCCATCACAAAGGAAAAGAGGGCATAAGAAAAAAGATGAGACCGAAGAGGGACATAAGATCCCAATGCCACGCCAATTAAAAGGCACCTGAATCCGGGAATGTAGACACTCCTTGAAGCCTGCACCACAAGACTTGCTTGGTGGTCTACTAATTCAAAAATTCATTTTCCCTCTTCAAAACTGCTTCCAAAAGCTGTCCGAGATATAATGTCTGCGGAAAGGTCATGGAGGTCTTTGTGCACTTCCAACTCGAATTCGTGCCTCCCTCCTCTTTCTTCCTCCCACTTCTATAGCATCTTCATAGTACTGGCAACAATTTCTGGCACCCAACCCTGTCATATGCACAGTGTTAGCCTGATAGTAGTATTTTGGTCACAACACTAATGTTGAATTGGAGAGCAGAGTATGTTTGAGGGGTTTTAACGGAGTGCTTTATCGCAAAACGCTCAGCCAAGCTTGCCAGTGGAAAAAGATAAGTTCAACTTTCAACTTTCTTTCAACTTGATTGGTTCTGATGCCTTTTTCAGTTTTTAACAGTTCTAAAGGGCGGGTCCTCTCCATCTCCACTGGATCTGTTCCCGGGAGTAGCCTAACAAAAGTCAATCTGGTTGTGATAGAAATGAACAAGGACAAATAAATTTTAGCTAATGTAAAGATACCCATTATAGTTCCAAAGACTCTTCTTGCTCTATTTATTTCAAACAAGCTCAGGAACCAATATGTACCGAATATAAAGATTCTAAGTCACATAAATTTCAACGAAAACCAGCCACATAAAGCGCATGCATGGACAACAATTCTTAGAAGTAGTACCATCCACCACAGCTTGTAAAGTCAAGTGCATTTATGTACTTTCTGTGGCCAATTATCTCTATATTGAGTTACCCTTTTTTCCAAATCTCAACGACTCGACATTCATTTTCAACCAGAGATCCAGATCAATGTCTTAATCGAATCAGATATTTTTATTCAGAGAAAACAGTCTTACAAAGACCAAAAATGGCATACCTTCCAAAAACGGCATACCAAATGGCTCCTAAACTCGGGATTTAAGAAAGTTTGCCTAACAGAAGCGCATTAGAAACACCTAACCCGATCATCAAAACATATCTGAAAGATGGTTTTTGAATCAACATGCTTTTTCAAACAGATAGTAGAACGTAAATTTGATTCAACTTGATCATCTCGAAGGTTTACCTATTTTTACTCAAACGTAAGGAAAATTTTAAGTAAAAACTTCATATGATATGAAGCACTCCGATGGACGAATCAATTAAGTATTAGCATAGTTGTGAATTTGAGAGGCACAAAAGAACCATCTACAATTAGAGCAAGGATTTGAGTCTCTTAATTCGTGTAAAGCTAACTTCAATGTACTCAAATTTTGAGTGCCTGTAAATAATAGAGTAACGCTTGAAATGCTCTTATATATGGTAAATAACAACAGAATGAAATATACACCACTCCATAGTTATTCTTTCGGTAATGCAGGTGTCCTCGAGGACCTCGACCAGCTTGCCCACCTCGGAATAATCCCTACAGCCCTCCCACAGCCACACGAGTTCCACCTTGGGTCTATTCAATCATCTGAAACATTCATTTTGAACGCTAATCATTATTGGTCGAATTATATTTGTGAAATGTTTGACCATCCATTTTATATCCTGACATATATTTATCATTCAAACAAATACCAATACCCAACGGAGTATGGACCTAACTTGATACAAAACAAAATACTAGGGGTGGGCGTCGTGTCGCGTCATCTCGTGTTGTGTCAGAATTCTCTCAACCCTAACCCGACTTGTTTAGTTTTTCGTGTTATCGTGTCGTGTCATATTCGTGTTTTGTGTCAGAAATATCTGACCCTAGCCCGCTAATTTCGTGTCGGGTTCGGATTGTGTCGAAAATTACCACCCCTACAAAATACATAGAGTCCTATCAAGTGAACGGCTCTGATCATCAAACGAAATCATTATGGTTTTTCGTGTGAGATCACGCAAGGAGAGACTAAGGGGTCCCCACAGCAGCCATTTGTCCTTTCGAGGCATATTACCTCTCCTCTCCTCACCCAAATGCGTAATTGTCCTTTCAAGGCACATCACTCTCCTTTCCTCACCTCACCCAAACGGAAGCGGGGGCCTGTAATCTCTACACCTGTAGTTTGAGTAAATCTCAGCCGTAAATCTTAAATATGGACGATCGAGATTTTCACTATACACACCTGTAGTGAGTTGCCTACTACAGTCTACACGCTCCCTGCTTCCCACCCAAACACGTAAAAAGAGTCGTGGGAGAGCTGGAGACACTAATCCGGTTAATGGGTCACTCTTTATACAACACAAAAGCCATAAGGAATTCAGGACTACAGAGAATTATGAGAGAAAAAATCACCTTAACTCTCTCCATGTTAAAGGCCTGGCTAGCAATCCTCCTATGAACGGCCCACTTCTCACCCGCAAGCCCAACAAGCCCTTGTCCCCAGATCAGCCCAGACAAAGGGTTCGTCGGAATCTTCTCAAACGACCCACTCGTATTCAACAAAACCTCCTTAATCATATCCGGGTCGGATATAGCCAAACGGGCCCTCGGCCCAAACCAGTACAGGAAAGTCTTCCCATAGACCATCGACCAGTTATAGTAGTGAGGAATCGCGCGGCCCACGATGTCGTGGGTGAAGGAGGATATCGGCGTCGATTCGGCTTCGGCGATCATTCGCCGCCTGACCTCGGCCGAGTTTCCGATGAACGGAAGGTAGCTGGGCCCACCTACGCCTTGGTTGCGGTAGTGGTGTTGGAATTTGAGTGGGACCCATATGAGTGAGTGTGTGAATTTGATGAAGATGGATGTGAGGAGTATCAGAATGAGCTGAAGAAGCATGGTTGACTGGTTGAGACTTGAGACAGAGAGAGATTTTGGGGAGGTAGAGGAAATGGTGATCGAATTCCATATGGGTTTAAAAATTGTTTGATAAGGATTAAGGAAGGTGCAATTAATCCTTAAAAAAATATTAGCTTAAAGGTTAGAGTCTAATCGAACTCCTTGCGCATGCATATATGATATATGTTTTATATTTATATAGTAGTACTTCACAAGAAAATAGTCTCAATATGAAAATAATAGTGAAATTTAATACTAAATTTTAAAAAAGATAGTGCATTAAGGGCCCGATTGGATACGGGATAGGTTTTAGTGGGATTAAATAATAAGAGAATAAGATAGTAACGGGTATTAGTAAGTAAAGGTGAACCCACATTGATGTGACATTTATGGATGGGAGATTAAATAGTACGTGGTTTGGATGAATTTGTGACAAATGGGGATAAAGTTGGGTGAATGATGTAAAAACCCAGCAAATGACTTATTTGCCCTTGTGCATGAGTTATATTAGATATTACGATAAAATAAATACATAAATACAAGACTAATTAAATTAATTATACTTTTCAATAAATATGAT
>JAXBDA010002633.1:0-40877 GCA_036023075.1 Gaultheria prostrata | reverse complement strand
ATGCCACCGCCGGCGACCGAAAACCCCACCAGAAAATCCCAACGTCGTCCAACTGGTGGACCCCGCTCTTGGGCTGGTCCTCCGAACCCGACTACATTGAGCCCGATTACGGACTCAGGCCCAATCAAGAAGCGAAATCGGGTTCAGATCGGGGTCCGATGACGTTGACCCGATCTCTGTTCGCGCCGGGAACTTCACCGACGAGAAGACGAAACGGCTCCGGTTGATGACGACTGACACGGCGGCGTTTCATGACGCCATGTACCACTCTGCCATCGCCTCCCACCTCGCATCGGAGTTCTCTGACCACGTAATCGAGTCACCGGAAAACACCAAAATCGGCTCTGTCCGGAATTTGGCTATATTTTTTTATTTTCGAATTCCATATTTTCTCACCCCAGTGCGTAGCTCTCGTTGAGCCGATCGTTTTGATATATTTGGTCAAAATCCAAATTCATATAATGTTCACGCAGCTTCAGGAAGAAGAAAGGTGAAGTTGAAGGGTATAATAGTCATTTCCTTCATTTCTTTAACGGAGTTAGTGTTTTTTTCATTTCAAGTAAATGAGGGGGTGTGTTTGGGCGTTTTTAAACGTGAGGGGGCCTCTGTGTCCCAGAGACATAGATGAGGGGGTGTGTTTGGGCGTTTTTAAACGTGAGGGGGCTCTGTGTCCCAGAGACATAGATGAGGGGGTCTCCGTGGAATTTCACCTTTTTTAAATTGCATTATGGTCGCCATGTACATCAACACTCTTAACAATCTTAAAATTTCCTTATAACTAACTTCCTTGGTCCCAGTTTGTCTTCTGAATATGGGCGGCCTAAGAAATAAATCTGGCAAAATATTTCACCAACTGATCCATTGTCTCCCTGTCTTCAGCTTTAAGGTCAAGAATGTTAACCCAACAATAATGGCAAATAGCCAGGCACAAACTGCTATCTGACCCAACACCACCTCCTCCAAAAGACCTCAAGTAGGTAAAAGTGACCCCTGTAGGAAGCTAACAAACTAATGCCATTATGAAAATTTTGAGCACCACTAAATGACAAACTTATTCAGCCACATAGCATCAGAGTCACCCCTTAACAAAAAGAGTTGTATTAGAAAGTACTCCTAAATTTGATGCAGGAGCGGGATCTGGAATGACTGCAATGGAGAAGATGGAACCACAGCGCAATGGAGAAGTGCAATTTGATGGTCTGTCGCAGTCGTCGTGAGCTGTGAAAGTTGCATTGCTGGCCAGAATCTGGGGTGGGTCTGGTCTGTTCCAATGGATGATAACAAAGGCAGATGCTTATGAACTGAAACCTTCTTCTTTTTGAAGGGTAAAAAAAGAGAGGAGGGCAGGGGGTTGGTGGGGGAAGCAAAAAATACGAACGCGATATGGGCCAGTGGTTGATCTGATACCAAAGGTGATGCAGGATGGTCAAGAACAAGATCTAAAAAGAACCCTAAGCATTGCCATGACATCTCAGTGCCTAAGGGAGTAATGACATGCCTGTAAAATCCTAGAATCTAAAAGGATAATACTATAAAATCAACATCAAACCGGATCATAAACGAATATCTTGTGGTGCCGAAGGGTACTCTTGCCTACTCCCTATAGAAACGGCCTTCAAAGAAGGCACGAGACTCTTGCCTCAATTGCTGTCATTGCCATGTAGCTTCCAACTTGCTCACTCCTTTATAACAAAAGCTCATAGATGAAGTTTCTACTGAAGGTGCCAAAAGGAGAACAGCATCTGTACTCATGGATTATAGGAAGCCAGATACTAACTTTTTCGTGAGAACTGATACTGAAAATAACCAGACTAAGAATGTACATGTACATATCTGCACATTCAATAAAAAGAAGCAACCCTGGATCATTACCTTGAAGTAATGGATTGCACCTCGTAAGAAGCCACCATGAGCCGGATCATGAAAATGACCAATGTTTACAACCCATACGAGTACACAAATACCTGCAATAACCTAAGAAGAAAAACAAAACAACAGGACAGTGTCAACTCCAAAGAGTTTATTTTAAAAAGTTACACGAAGTGAATAGAAGTTGTGGTGAATTCATTCTCCCACCATGTTTAACAAGTCAAGTCATTATTTTAGCAGGAAATGTAATATTTATTGGTAGATAATCCAGTGTATTAGAGAATGTGTATTATTTCTTTTCGACATACTTGGACCTGATTTCATTTCATAGAGCTCTGAGAGTAACGAAGGAGAAGGATACATGTGATGACTTGTGCTACAGGGGTCTCAAGCTCTAGGTGGACCAAAATGACATGCATCTAAGTTGATATTACGGGACTTCGAAACAAATGAAACCTGAAATCTTAGGGAGGGATCCTACTCAAACCTATTATTTGCCAAGGCAGATGAATCAAGCAAAGAACTGAAACCGCTACCTAGGGTCAATGACACCAAACCGAACTACATTCACTGATAAACCAGAAAGAACACATAAGCACAACCCTGATCCTGAAAATAAGATTTATCAAGTTATAATTTTGTTAGGATGTCGTCTCTGGTTGCAATAACGAGCTGATCAAAGGGAGAAGGACAGTTCCATGGAGCAATACATAGATTTTCCTAATCTTTCTATAAAAAGCAATTTTCACGGCAACATAAACTCACTACAAAAATGGAAGCAAAAAACATAAAGTATACACCTCCACTGCACCACTGTATTCTCACTCCAATGCATTTCTCGTTTGACAGAAGTCAAGCAAAACTGAATTTTAGTCTCCTAATCTATAATGGCTAAGAGAATAGTATGACATATCTAGCCAGAAATGCAACTGAAAGGGAAGGCAGGCATTCACAATCACCTTTGCCAGAAAGCTACCAAACTCATCCAGCTTCTTTTTCAATGGTGTGACTTCCTGCATCATATATTGATAAAATAAACAATAGGTGTCAACTAGAATTGATATGTACATTTTAAATGCGTACATGTAAAGCTTACGTCTTCGGTTGTTAACATAGAATCACGAATACTGCCCATCGCGGTGTTAGAACCAACTCCAACAACAACAGCTCTTGCCCTACCGGCAACTACTACTGTTCCCTGGCCATCAGCATTAAAATTTCAGTAACTCTAGGCAACTTCAAAGAGCACAAAAGCAGTAATGAGGCATAAATTAAACACATAAGTCCGAAGAAAGGAGTAAACAACAATGGTGGACGAATGAAATTCTTTCACATACACTATCAAAGTTAAATGAAACAGAATGAACAACAGATTGACGAATTTGGAAGGAACAAAATTTATTGTATTGGTATTTTTCTTCCGACACCTGTGTCCCCTCCTAGCTGAAGTGACATCTTTTGCAAGAGATATCAATTACCCCACATCTTTTGGTTCCATAAACACCATTTTCATACTTATATCTTGAATGTGACTTATAAGAATTTACCGAGAAGAGGATGTTTGTCTTGTCCTGGTACACAGCTTTCGTTGCTAGGGTAGAACCAAGCTCCTTTCCCACAGAACAGCTCTCACCTGTTGTGAGCAAACCAAATTTTTTAATTGGTTATGAATGAGCTACAAATATTAGCAACTCCAACGGTAAAAAGTTCAAACCACAACAGAAAGGAGTACTCAAAAGGAAAAGGAAGGGAAAAAACATAAAAAAATAGCCAGAATGTCTGATCCATTAGGTAACAGTCATATGATCATCACGAAGAGGGTGAAATAAACCCCTTTACGCGGTTATATATCACTTCCACACAGCAAATGAAGCTCTGATAAAGGACAATGCAACCCAGGTTAGAGCTAACAATGTTCATCCACAAGGTGACCAAAATGCTGAAAGATCAGATTCACTGAACAAAGATGAATCCAAGTTGTACTCCAACATATCATGGACCAGCCAAAAGGGAAAAGGTTCGCCAATAATACCCCCAGCTTAAGCTGTTAAGTAACCAATTATCCCCAAAGCTTAACCGGTTAGGAAATGGACCCAATAATGTATATCAAGCTATCTAACACCCTCCCTCATGTGCAACCCCATCTTGCACATGGAGATGCAAACATCCATATATATTGCGAAAGAATGGAACGTGGAGAAGCATAATGCAATCGGGGCACAAATGCAAACAGAGTGGTTTGAATCGGAGACCTATTCCAAGTTGAGCTCTAATACCATGTTACATTCTAGGGAGAGAAAAGTAAAAAGTAATTGTATTGCTCAAGATTCGCTATATATATAGAGAGAGAGAGCTATGGGCCGGTTCCACTAACACAACCTTTAACACAAATTTTGACATAACATCTCAGCCATTGAAATGTATGGCTGAGATTATATCATCAAAGTTGCACACTTTCTCACTCCTCTCTCTCTCTCTTCCCCACCTCAATTGACAAAAAGTCTTTCTCTGTCACTCTCTAATTTCTGGTAAAATCGTCATTATCTTTGCTGTCATATTTACTAATTTTTTATCAGATTCACGTTTTTTCTTAAATTAATTATTATTCTTGACGAAATGTACCTGAAAAAAAACATGTTCAAAAAATTCTCTATAAACAATTTTGTTAAAAAGATTCAGTTTTCATTATTTCTCGTGCCTTCGTGATCATTTGATTTAGAAAAAATTCAACTCTGATTCAAATTTTTGTTTTTTGTTTATACTCTTAAAAAAAATGAATAATATTGAAAGAACTAAATAGAAAATCATTAAGCGGTAATAATACTCACTCTGGAAAACAACTACCACAGCCCAAATCCAACATTAATTACCAACAAAGAACAAAATCTGTATTACCCTATATGGCTATATTCCCTCCGCCATTGAAGCTACCCATTTATCTAACAATCCTCTCTCCAATTCTCTCTCTAACTAATCAAACCCCATGGCAATTCACAGATTTACTGTCCTCTCTCTTCTTTTGACCCTAGGGTTTCTATCAAACACCGTCCAATCACTACGATTTGATCTTCAATCGGGCCACACCAAGTGCATATCTGAAGATATCATGACAATGCCATGACTGCTGGCAAGTACACAATTGTCAACCCAAATGAAGGCCATTGGATTTTCTCAGCTTCTGAATTGAGGAACTTTTGAGTTTTGTTTGAATTTGGAGAGAGAGAGAGAGAGAGGACATTCTGTCGATTGAGGTGGGGAAGAGAAAGAGATTAGGTGAGATGCGGAGAGGAGTGAGAGAGTGTGCAACTTTAAGGTTTTAATCTCAGCCATCCATTGCAATGGCTGATATGTGTGTCAAAATTTGTGTTAAAGGTTGTGTTTGTGTGTAGTGTTAGTGAAACCGGCCCCATACACACAAACACACACACACACACACTAATACTAACAACCTTAAACAAACCCTAATAACCAAAAGAAGACTACTCTTATTATAATACATGAATGATGATAAAATAAATACTACAAGCACAGGAGGTGCAGCTTTTCAATTAGCAGCCTTTTTAATTTGCTACAGAAATCCTATAATCCAAAAGCCTGGGAAAAAACACACCTATACATCACTGATTCCCAAAGTGCAAACACCACCTTTGACGGTAAAAATTATACAACACGGTAAGGAGTTAAGTGCTCAAAATCATGTTATTGAAATGATTTATCGTTCTTTCTATTGTGCAATCAGAGATTAAGCAATGTATATTAAAGATCTGAATAATGTGATTATATTGACAAAGAAAGACAAATATACCTGTGAGAATTGCTTGATCAACACGTAATTGATCAGTTAACATCTCAATCATTCTCATATCTGCTGGTATTTTGCATCCCACTGTTCATAAAAAACGAAAGTTAAAACTGGCACCGTTGGAAAGATGAAATCACCTCTGAACATTTGTAGATGCCTAAAAGACAGATGAAATTTGCTTACCGCTAACTTCTACAATATCCCCAGGGACAAGATCCGTTGCAGGTAGTATTGAGAAGCAACCTGAAAGATTTGTTTCACACAGAATAAGAATGACCAAGAATATATTCTCCAGAAAATCTATTACTTCTGAAGGCATTTTAATATGAAAACTGAAGTCAACCAGCATACAAAAAATTATGGATGTCGTAATGCATCATTACAGCAAGGAAAACAAAGAAATGACTATCAGCGTATACTATCTGCTTAAGATCTATACATCTAAGTTCTAACACTACGTTTTAAGATCTTAGCAGTCAATGCAGAATGTTACAAATCCATTAAAAAATATCCCTATTGTCTAACCTACCGTAGTCATTTCATCCATGGAGCATGGAGCTGTTACGTTAACAACTCTCCCAAAAGCTTAAAATGTTAGGAAATGGGCTCAACAATGTATATCAAGCTATCTAACACCCTCCCTCACGTGCAACCCCGTCTTGCACATGAAGATGTTGCACGTGAAGATGCAAATTTTCAGAGAGAGAGAGAGAGAGAGAGAGCGAGCATAACAGCATATGAAGGGGAGAAACAGAATGCAAACGGGGGATAAATGCAAACAGAGAGACTTGAACCCAACACCTCTTACTACCAGAGCTCTGATACCATGTTAAGTTACCAACTCTCCCGAAAGCTTAAGCTGTTAGAAAATGGGCTCAACAATGTATATCAAGTTATCTAACAGGAGCTACACTAAATTTTAAACAACAGCATCATAGCTCAGTAACAATACGTAAAGAGAAACTAGATTATCTCCAATTTAAGTGTTGACATCCAAAAGGAATTTGAGCTCATCTAACTTTGGACTTTTACAGTTACAAATGCATGAACATCACCATGGGATAATTAGCACTCATCACCCATCTAGTACTTAAAAGATTTCCTTTACCATTTCGCAAGACAGTTGCAACATCAGCTTGGTAGGCTCGAAGCTCCTGCAATACAAAGATCATAAAAGGAAAAAGAAAGAGTGAGCTGCAAGTAGAAAGAGTAACATAAAATTTCAAAAAAATATTGTACACGAAAACATTAATAGTTCTTCCTTTTTTTAGAAGTACAGTGTACACCTATAATGGTCCATCCAGAACAAAGCATATAGAACATCAACAGTAACTCAAACAGGGTCATAAGTTGAGCAAAAAGAGATACTCAGCCTCTCTTTGCTAGCAAAATTGTAGACCAACTTTCAGTGTTGTTTTGTGCCTCTACTGACAATGAAACAGACTTTCCTTTTGATACGAATTTGTCCACTAACTTCCCATATTTTGATGCTCAAAAGTACCCTTACACTCTTCTTGCTTTTCTCTTCAGGATTACGTCTTCATATCTCTGATTTCGAGGAACTACCTTAACTTTGTCTAACATTACTTCTTTACTTCTACTATCCACTTCTCGAAATGGACAGTGAAAATAAGGGCTTGGTGGCTTGCCCGTGACTTTGCTCTGAAGGATAATAACTGATACGCTAGCAATATCTTGTTTATAAGTGAAATTTATCATAAACCAAACTCAGATTATTTAAACAAAAAAAAAACTAAGAAAGAAATTCAACTATAAAGATGCATAGGCATGGTCGCATCTTCAACACTTACATACCTGTAGCTGAATACAGCTAAATTTTGTCATGTTCAACAAAAATAATTCCTCATTAAAAAGTGGTACTCAAGGCATTCTATATACTGTTAATTATCATTTCGGTAAAATTTCCGCTCTGTTCAGAGTAGCCAGAGAAGGGAATTGTTCGAGTCTGTTTCAGCGAAGGAGCTACAGGAAGACAAATGTTAATATACAAAAGAACATAAAAAAAAAATGGAGATATCATGAGTCAAACATAATATATCTCCTATTTCTAGATGCTCACGCATTAGGTATACTGCATAGGTCAGATCCTAAAACATACAGCAGCAAGCACCAACACCAGCTTTTTTTATGTTCGTATTCTTTCTTTTCAGCGTTAAATATATGAATGCTAAGAACAGTACAACTACAAGAAAGAACGACAAGAAGCCTACCACTTCAAAAACTATCTACCATAATGGTAATGCTAAGGGACAATGAAGAAATAAAAGACCAACGCTTTCCTCAGTGACCCTACAACTAGTACACCAGTGAGGAAGCACAATGCTATGAACCATATCAATATGATTGGTATGAAGTCCCCTCTGCACCAGAGTCCATAATAACACAAACCTTCCAACTCATCTCCCAGTGGGAAAATATAGGTTCACATGAATCATAGACAAGTTCATCAATGTAGCATATACAGGGATAATACACGAGCATATTCCCATGAAAAAGAAATGCCCAGCAGGCAAGCTAAAATGTCAGAGATAAGCAAAAAAAAAATTGACAGTTGGATTCAATAATCTTAACAGAAAATATGTGCAAAAAAAAAAGAAAAGAAACAGGAAGCATGTATTGAAGAGAAAGACAATATTAACACAGAGAGGATGGACTAAATAAATCGGTTCACTATCTTTGCGTATCTTTAAGAATAGATATCAGCGACTTACTTCAAGTGCCTTTTCAGCATTTGTTTCTGTAATTACTCCTACTGCTGCATTAGCAGCCAATATCATTAGGATAACCTGCAAAACATTGAAAGGTTGGTGCAATAAAAAAATATTCCCATGAACAAGAAATATCAAACCTGATTCCTTATCCAAAGAGTGTATTACGACTTTTGCTATGATATAGCCTTGATTTTTATTGTTGACACCCTATGGTTTAAACTTTAAAAGTAGGCGTTGTTTCTGGGATTCTTTAATGAAACTGAACTGAGAAATTATTAGCTCCATACTTCAAGATGAAACCACCCAATCAATTACAGGTGGAATGAAAGGAAAGGTGTGAAACATAATGTATACTAGCGAGCAGGCTATGTTCGGCAAAATATCCTTAGAAAGTAATCTGCCTAAAAATCATACAACACAACATGGAGAAATAAGAGTTGAACCCCAGTATTTTACCAGCCATCACTGCCTATTTAAGCAAAGATGCTTGAAAACAAGCATAATAATACCCTTTTACAATTGTTGTCTTACAGCACTCCTCATCCAAGCATCTTTTATATCATACTCATGCACACAAATGCACCATATGCATCACTAGACGACTAGACGTTTGAAAAGCCAGCAAGCATCATTACCCAAACCTCCCAGAGGACTAACTTAGTGAAAGGAGTATGTAGCAGACGCATAATTGTTCCACGTTGAAACTCAAAATATTCATCTCAGAGGACTAAACAAGATTAGTATGCAAAAGGGACTATAAAAGAAACTGAGATAATATAAACAGCATATGCGCATACACTTTATAATAAAAAACATGCTATACAAGAAACTGAAAACTACTATTTCTTACCGAAGGCTCCAAAAATGCTGTTAAGCCTGTCTCCCCATTTATTAAAGCCAAAAAGAAAGAGACAGCAGCAGCAGCAATTAAGATCTTAACCAGTAAATCATCAAATTGCTTCAAAACCAGTTTCCAGAAGGGAGTGCCTACATTGAGCGAATTACAGGTGAAACCACAAAAAGAAAATGTTCGATAACTTAAAGAATATTCATACCAAAGCTAAAATAAAACCAAGATGGCAGAAGATAACAAATCCTACTTAATAGGGAAAATAAGGAGACTCGAACTTGAGTCTCTTTATTGGGAGAATGTGGTCAAAGCCGCCGGGGTAAGATAACAGAAGATAACAGCTAGCCAGCATGCAGTTATAACAGTAGTTACAGAATGGTGGGAAAAATCGACCCATTACCCACTGTAAAGGGACTAAGGGAGTATTTCCTACATACAAAATGTATGTTTGACAAAATACGAAAGACAGAGAGACGAGGACATGTACTTACTTCCCTCCTGAGGCAGCACTGAGATCATATGTGGACCATGCATGAAACGGGAAGATATATTAGAAGGCAGGAATTAAATGTAATGCAACTAGGAAATCAAATAACAAAAACAATGTTAACGTACAAGAAGACGATGGAACAATATCGTAAAACCATTGCAAATGATTACTTATCTTAACCGAGATTATGTAACCCTCAACAGCAACAGAAGCAAAGACAACAACAAAAGGAAAAGCATATGAAGTACAACAAGACATCAGCATATTACATCTATAACATGGATTTAGCTACAGGTTAACCTCAACATCATTATGATAGAAGTAGTTATGGCAAAAACCAAGTGACAGCACATGCAAAATCATTTGCTGCAGGTGTACCTAATCCAGCAGAGGGTCCATAAACAAGAAGCAACAGAGCAGTGAATTCTTAGAGCTTGGTTCGAGCTTTTAATTAGCCGAACATAAACTGGGCTCTAATACCTTGGTTTTTATCAAGTTCCATGCTTTACGTAGTGGACTTTGGTGGACGGGTAGGTCCCGATCTAGACGCGGCCCTAGCTCAATAAGCTAATGGGGCCGAGTAGTAGGTTGTTAAACAATGATTTGAATGCTTCACAATCTCAAAACATGACTTTGAGTTTGACTTGTTTATTTAAAGAACCCATCTTGAACGAGTTTTTAACAAGCCAAACATTAGTCGAGCTTGAGCACTATGGTTCATTTTACATTTGAATATGACACTAGAAGGTAAGGGACATTTGAATACTTGGAACACAATGAGGTCCCTCACCAACATAGCATACCTTAACAAACTACCCCGTCAAGCAGCTATGAACTATGAAGCACCGACACTTCTAGAGGTCGCCGTATCGGCGTATCGGACACGGGGACACTGCGGGATACGTATGGTGGCGTGTCCCCAAAAGTTTTTGAATTTTTTGTAGGGGACACGGCAGGGACACGTGGGGGACACGGCAGGGGGTCAAACTGTAATTTTTTTTGAAATTTTTGGGGGTCAATCTGTAATTTTTTAATTTTCAGGGGTCAAACTGTAATTATTAATCTTTAAAATTTTAATTTTTTTAATATTTATATGTATATTAATATATATATTGCCGTGTCCCCTGCCGTGTCCGTGTCCGTGTCCCTTTTTTCAAAATTGCCGTGTCCGTATCCGTGTCCGTGTCCGTGCTACATACGTATGAATAATCTAATGATACTAAAATCCCCACCCAATCACCAACAGAGGAAACCTAGCCTGAAGAGGTTCCCTAACTCCTTAAGGACTGACTCAGCCACTGATAGTTAAACAATAAACAACCAATAACCACTATTCATACCCACCAAGATTTTCAAACCTCAGTAAAAAGTTAACTTCTCTTTTTGGAACCACACTTTTATGCGTCATAGCTAAAACTCAAAACCTACATCTTTATAACAACAACAACAATAACAGAACCCATCTAGTCCCCAATCATTGGGGGTATGGGCGGGGATGATTGGAAAAGCCTTGTGAGGGGTTGTATGAATTTTAGTTCGACTCTTGTCAAAGTTTTGTTTTCTTCCCATCAGAAACCAATGCTTCAAATCTAAACATGGTTTTGAATTAGATTTTAACTGTTTAGCAGATTTAGCCCCCAACTGGACAAGTAGTGGCAAGTACCAACCCAAAACTCATGAAGACAATTGAGTTACCCAGTGTTTTAAAAGGCGCGAAAATCGCTGGCCCTCAAATACCTAGAGGCGAGTCACAGTTCTTGAAGGCTGAAGCGCACTTGAGGCCCGCCTAAGTGACTTTTTCCATAGCTGTTATAGGTATCATCTCATCCTTTGTTTCAAAAGTTTCTATTAGTTAAGAAAAACTCAATAAAATCCTCCAAATCAGGAGTTTCAATCATTAACCTAGTTGCACCAACCAAGCACAGATTAGGAGGCCCTAGTTCATGTATGCACTCTTATTCTTTTAGATCTGTTTCTATTTGTTCTTCTTCTTCCATGGTTATGTCTTCCTTCTCCTCCTTCTATGCTTTATGCTCGTCCTTCTTCTACAATGTTTCATTTTATTATATTTCCAAAGTGACTTTTACGGATGTAAGGATGTTATATTTGGTAAGGTCTTGGTTTTTTAAAACATTTGAAATGTATGTTTTATGATAGTTGGAATGTTAAAAGTATTTCTTATGCTCAAAATTTTGCCTATATCGCAATTTAACTTTACTCCCTCTGTCCCAAAATGATAGTCCCCTATGAAAAGACATGCAATTTTCAGATCAAAACATGAAGAGCTTCCGTACATGATTTTTCGAGTCTCTTCGCATAGATCTTTAATTTGATGCGAAGAAACTTAAAAATTATGTAGGGAAGTATTTTATGTTTTGATCTAAAAATTGCACGTCTTTTCGTAGGGGATTATCATTGTGAAACGGAGGAAGTATTTTTTATAACATCCTCATCACTTTGATCAAGCGCATGTCTCGCCTCTCGCCTAGGCTGAAGGGGAACATGGCGCCTCAGCGCCCCTAGAGCCTTTTAAAACACTGGAAATACCATTCTTGCACCACAATTGGTATCTATGAACCACTAACACTCCTAGGACGTAGTCGTATTAGTGTCGGGCATGTCCGTGACATGGTCACACCAAAATACACATGAACACGCCACGTCGCATGTCCACTAAATTTCAATAATTGTATTGTCAGACATGCTTGAGACACGAGGGGATACATATGGGGACACAACCGGGTGGCTTTTGAAAATTTCAAACGCTTCGTGGGTAACACATATAACTTCACTACTATTAGACCAAAAGTAGTATAATCTAAAACACATGTATGCCTATAAGCATACATCATTTGTCGATAACACCTCATTTATAAGTCCTAACCTAAATATTAAGTGGTGCAATGTACGTATGAAAACATGAAGAAACCTATGTATAATGTCTCCCCCCCCCACCCCCCACCCCCAATTTTTTTAGAATTACCACAATGTCCCGTTTCTTGTTTTTTGTGTCTGTTGCGTCTATGCTATGGAGGTTAGTATTATCTCACGCCCCCAAGACCTAACCAAAGTTTGATAATACTAAATTACTAATTATAAGCAAGTGCTTCAAGCTACTATAAGACCCACCCAAGCATGCATGGCCTAAATCGGTATCCCAGATTCCCAATAAGAATTCCTAAACAACAGGCAGATATATGGCAGAGGCAGCATAAGGGGAGGTTAATAACTTGCTCGCAGAGTACAATACCCAATGACATTTGTTGAGATACATATCTATGCAAAAGTTGGAAATTGTACATACCATTTCTACCATAAAGTCTAGCATGTTCTGCAACCTGCAAACATCAAAACAACCAGAATGGAATGATGCAGCCAACAGGTTTAAGTTAACATATCTTGGTATCTCCCCCCACCCATACATTATATTCCTGATTAACCATGAAAAATCTCAATAAACAATTAAACAAACAATTATGCACCTGGTAATCAGCTAGGCCTTTTGAAGGGTCCACACCAAAGAATTCGAGAACCTGAAAAGTATGACATTTCTAACATTAATCACAAATTCCAAAAAAAATAGCAAACCCAGTTCAAGTAATTCAATTAGATCACACAACTAAAAGCTTAAAACAATACAGCTCCATGAACGTCCATATTGAAGAGAAGTCAGGACTAGGCGCAAAAATAGTGTGGAGTAACTCCAAAAAGAAGGTGAAGGTAAAACTTCAAAGGCCAAGACCTGCCCACTTTGAATGACTCTGTGCCATTATCAAGATTCAATTATTTGAATCCTTGCCAATAAACCCGTGCAGTTGGCCATTGGTTGAGTCAGCACTAAGTGCGAGGCGGGTAGAGACAACTTTGATAACCACTGTGTTCGGTTGGAATAAAATGGGTTCAAATCCTATAGCCCACTTCGAACGACTCCACTCCACTACCAAGATTCAACTGTTCGAATCCTTGTCAATGAACCCGGGCAGTTGGCCTAGTGTGATGTAGCAGCACTAAGTGCAATAGGGTTCAGAATCTATAGAGACAAGTTTGACACCCAATTGCAATCTGTTGGAAAGGGATTAGGGGTCAACTTCTATAGAGAGATGAGTTCTTCTGTCATAGGACAAAACAAAATCCTTATCAATTAGATTTTTCCGAAAGGCCAAACAGAACCAACTAAAAAGAAAAAGTTCAAGAAGCGAATTGGGTTGGAGTATTTGAGCTCTGATTTACCTCTGAAACAGATCTAGCAAAGGCGTCCTCCATCAAAGATGCAAACTAGTGATCGACGATGAGTGAGCCCAATGTTTACAAGTTGAAAGACCCTGGTGGGGATTTATTTCTACGTGAATTTCGGCATGATTTGATGTAACGTAAAAGAATTGGAACGTGATGTTTGCCCGTAACTCACTTTATTGAGAAATCTGAGATCTGACTTCGAAAGAAAGTGCGTCGGTGTATTGCTCGCCGGACAAAGACACGTTAACATTAAGCAAACGTCACGATGGAAGCCGATGGAATCGTTTCACTGCCTCATTAATCAGTGATGAATTATAGAGTAGTAGTTTTCGGGAATTTTTTGTATTATTATTCAGATTTTTGCTAGTTTTCAGAAGTTTCATACCCCCTCCGTCCCCATTTTGGGATTACGTATCATTTTCAACGGCTTATATCTTTTAATGTGAACCTCAAAAAAATATGCATTATGAATCTTGTTTAATAGATCTCATCATGAACTTTTATACGGTGCAAAAAAAATTCAAAAATTATTTCGATAGATACATTTTTTTTAGTATAAAAATTGCACGTAGTTTCGTAGTGGACTATCAATTTGGGACGGAGAGAGTATGTTTTTTAGCAATTGATAAAATATCAATAAGCTCTCTTTTAATTTATGAAGAGTTTGAACTTTTTCTATAAAAAAAAGTATGGCTTATCTACCAAAATGGTCCTCATAAAATGGTCCCCGTTTCAATATCGTTCTTGCAAAAATTTTGGTTTCAATTTTACCCTTATACTTTTTGAGGCGTTTCAATGTTGCCCTTTTCTGTCAAAACATGACGGAAATTGCATAGGTGGCAAACGGCAAGTCTACACTCTGGATCGACAAGATTCCTGAACAAAAGGTAAGTTATTGTACAACTTCGAGTCTCTCTCATCTCTGTCTCATTTCATCGGCTTCACTACACAAAACTTGATGTCGGATCTTGGAGGTGCTTCACGCCGGAGACTGTGTTATCAGTCAGCTGCTCACAACCTTGGAAGCAAGTCCTTTCAATTGCCCAAATTTGTGCTTTCAAATGGAGGGGGTTTTCAGGACAAGGTGGAGGCATGGCAGAGGAATCCTGAGTAGTTCAGTAGAATATCAAACAAGAAGAGATTCGTAATGCTGTTGGAAGTTTCAATGATGAACAAAGAGCGCGTGAGGTCTTTTCCGGTGGGATTTCAAGGTCGGACTGGTACCATTGCAATCGTCTCACCATGACGGAAATTGAAAGTCTCTCTGATTTAAGGGGAGGGGGGGGGAAACAACCCCCATGTGGTGGCTGAGTTACTTCAGAGGAAAAACCATTGGTGAGTCCCATTTCGTTTGTCATGTTGGCTGGCCGAAGTGTGATGGCATATGTCACCTCTAACCAGTCGAACCCCAAGTGTTGATGTGCAAAAGATTCTCAATTATTTTGGTGTTTGATTCCCCTCTTGGGATTTTCGGTGGGATTTCAGGGCGGAGAGAAGGGATGAGGGAGGTGGGTTTTCGGGGAAGAAGGAGATGAGGGGAGAGAGAGAGAGAGAGAGAGAGAGAGAAAAGAGTTTTTTTTTTTGTTTTTTTAGTGATGTGGTGGGCCCCTCTGTTGATGTGGCACTGCCACATAGGGGGTGTGGCTGGTATGTGTTCGGGGTGTGGCTGGTATGTGTAAAAAAAAAAAGTCCACATAAGCTTGCCGTTTGCCACCTATGCAATTTCCGTCATGTTTTGACGGAAAGGGCAACATTGAAACGCCTCAAAAAGTATAAGGGTAAAATTGAAACAAAAAATTTTACAAGGACGATATTGAAACGGGGACCATTTTATGAGGACCATTTTGGTAGATAAGCCAAAAAGTATTATTTTTAAATATAGATGCGCATCTAGCCTTCCAATAAATATAGTTAGACCCGCTAAGGAAGGGAGGTCTATTGGTTGATTGGCCTTTAGGAAGGAAAGTGCCAAAAGGGGTTGCCATAGATCTTACCCTAAGACGATGAAGTCAAAAAAAATATTAGAGTTGTAGCTCTGATACCAATTGTTGGCCCAAATAGCAGCACATAAGAGGGGGTGAATTATGTTTCTCAAAAATAATACGGAGTTAAAAATTAAATGCAACACCCAAAAATAAATTTAAATCATGCAAGCATGCATGCAATAATATATGGCAGAATACAAAGAGTAAAGGGAAGAGAGATTTATCGTGGTTTGGTCCACAACTTCATGGCCTAGTCCATCCCCCTCTTCTGTGTTGCTATCCGGGCCAACAATTGGTATCAAGAGTAGTTAGCCCAAAGGGGGAGATTGTTAGCCCAAAGGTTTTGTAAAATACTACCTCATTGATTTTGATGATAACAAAACTGATTTTATTAAATAAAAAATATAATTAATATTGTGATATTAGTATTCATTTGAATATTTGTTTATTTTGTAGGATTTTGTTAAGATAGATATGGAGATATTCTACACCATCATTATCTCCAATAGTCAAAAAATTTAATTGAAAGGAAAAAGATTAAAGACAAATCTTTTCCTAATTTTTTTATCAGGTGAAGCGCTCCAAATGAAAAATAAAATAAAGTTCATGGAAATATGGACCAACTAGTACTTTGGAAACTCTTCTCTAAATTCAAATGGCTAGAAATCTCTTCAAAGGAAGTCGGCAATTCGAGAATAACGGAATGGATCCTAAGAGCAAGTGCACCAGTCACTAGCAAAAAATACTAGTGAATAGTGCATATTTTCTATTTTATCTACCCATATTTTTTCTCACACTCCACCAATACTCTTTACTTTCCTCTCTATCTCTATTAAATATTAAAAAGTAATGTGTAGTAGGCCCCATAGGAGGAGGGTGTGTGTGTGTGAGAGGGAGAGAAAGAGAGAGAAAAAAAATAATTAAAAAACAAAAGCCTTGTGCACAGTGACTGGCCAAACATACCTAGCCACAGCCGCCAAAGGCAAATGCATTTTGCCTTGTCTAGTGTGGCATGGATTTGGTGTTTTTGGAAGGTAAAATAGCCAAAAGCATATGTTTGCCTACTCTTAGAGCACACCAGAAGAGCTAAAGAAGCACTTTATGTATTTTTGCTAGCCAATAAGAGAGAATTCTCCTGCACCAGCCTCTGTGAACCCGTATGCATTCTTCCTCCACCTACAGTACCTCACTTCTGTTACCGAGGTACTATTCATAAGGGATCCAATTGTTTATTATTTTTCTCACCCACCAATGAATAGTTTATTGTTTCTCTCTCATGCTAACTCTCTCTCTCTGCACAACACCTCATCTTGTGTTCACCACCACCGAATATTTTACATTATTTAATAGCAATAAAGAGGAGGATACAGAGCCTTGTTAAAGTGGAAAAGCAAAAACTGACAAGGTAAACCAAAATTTTCACTTTTTGACTAGTTTTTTTTTGCTATCCTTGATGTACATGCTCTAATCAAATTCAAATGGCTAGTGCATGCAAAAGGAATGGATTATCATTGTCTTTATGTATTTTGTTTCAATTGGCTAGTGCATGCAAAAGGAATGGATTATCATTGTCTTATTTATTTTGTTTCAATCAAGACTATGGATTGGCTAAATTTCAAATTTGAAGTGGCGCAAATAGCGTACATATATGCTGATGCATTTGTAGTGAAGGTGCAAGACAAAAAACTCCCAAGGAAAAAATATACGTGTGGCACCTTTATTGTTCAACTCAAAGCTTTATTTTGTATTTATTCACACTTTCAAGAGTGTTTAATCTGTGTGATTTTATTGTAAAAGTGAGAGTAACCCCTTACATATCTCTTGTGACAGCTTTCTTTTTTTTTGGTTCAACGGAAGTTTAAAAAAACAGCAAACGAGAGTCAAAGATCCAAAGATATTACAAACGAGATACTAATCTCTACTCCTACCAATGCCGAATCCATCTTCAAGCACAAATTGCCTGATGGATTGAGGTGAATCCTCCGTAACCACAAGGTCTTCAGGTTGCTCGGCGCCCATGTGCGCCAGATGGTCGGCACATTGATTTGCCTCTCTAAAGATGTGAGAAAGATTGGAATTTGTGCGAGCAAGCAGTGCTTTGGCGTCCATGATGAGATTCCAATTAGGATGGCCGTTGATGGGGCCCTCTGTGATTAGTTGAACCGCAATAGTCGAATCTGACTCAATGGATATATTGGCGTAACCTTTTTCCAACATGATTGTGAGCCCGCGATAGATTGCCCAGATTTCAGTCTCCAAACTAGATGAGCAAGACAGCTTCCCATAATAACCTAAGAGCCATTGACCACAGTGATCTCTAAAGAGCCCTCCAAACCCAGTTTTGTTGTTAGTCGCGTAGACACTGCCGTCCGTATTGAGCTTCACACCAACTGCCAAAGGGGGAATCCAAGAAATTAGCATAGTATCAGAGTACCCATTGCAGAGGGGGGATTTAAATGCATTGGTTATTTCAGAGGCATATGAAATGATATTTCTCGTGCTAAAAAGAGGATCCACATCCACATTTTCAAAGCTCATTTTATTGCGATCCTTCCAGATTTGCCAAAGAATAATAGCAAACAAGGTACTACGAGAAACATCATAACCTATACCTACTTTACCTTTCCTTTTCAGATTGGAGGTAATCCAATCTTGAACAGGGCATTCAAATCTATCCTCCTGCCAATGTCTAGTAGGCATGTGGGACCAAATAGCCTTGGCCTTCTCACACTCTCTAAGGAGGTGGGAGTTGTTCTCATTGGATGAGCCACACCTAGGACAGAAATTTTTAGAGATAATCTTCCTATGAGCACGAAGTTGGTTAGTAGGCAAGCAGTCATGCAAGAGAAGCCATAAAAATCCTTTGATTTTTTGAGGAAGTTTCAATTTCCAAAGCCAATTCCACCCCATGAGGTCACTATCTTCTTTGTTTAAAAGCTCATAAGCAGACGCAACTGAAAATAAACCATTAGACGTGGGAGCCCAATGCGAACAGTCCTTGCATTGATAATACCTGCATATGTGGATGTTGTGGATGTCATTGCAAGTAGCATCAGTAATAATATGAGAAATACTACTAAGATCACAAGTCCCATCACTATCGATAATATGTTTAACCTTGGTGTCATTGTTCACATGTGTTCCAGGGTATTTCGCAGCCAAAGGTTCATCACCACACCACCAATCAGTCCATAGGTTGACAGTTTCACCATCTCCTATCGACCATTTAGTTCCTTTCTCAATTAGAGGTCTAGTGTGGAGAATGCTTCTCCAAGAATGAGACATAGCAGTATTAGTGGGACAATTAGAAAAGTTATGGTTTTTCAGATACTTATCATGGAAGACAGTAGCCCAAAGGGTGGGCTTTTCAGTACGCATGTTCCAGCCAAGCTTAGAGAGAAGGGCAGAGTTTTGCGTTTGGGCTTTTTTCAAGCCTAAGCCCCCTTTATCCTTGCTTTTACAAACCTTGTGCCAATTGATGAGATGAATCTTTTTCCTATCACTAGTGTCTCCCCACAAAAAATCTCTATTAATTTTATCAATTTTGTTGCAGACAGAGGTAGGAATTTTCATCAATTGCATGGTGTAGCTAGGAGAGGCAGAGGTAACAGATTGAATAAGGGTCGTTCTACCAGTAATGGCAAGGTTATTAGCTTTCCAACCTGCAAGTCTTTTTTGAATTTTATCAATGATGTGATTAAAATGTTGTTTTTCACACGGGAGTGGAGTAAAGGAATTCCCAAATATTTCCCTAAGTCATCAGACAAGGAAATGCCACACATGGAGCTGAGTTCTCTAGCAACCTGACGCGTAACATTGGGGGACACAAACAACTTGGATTTATTGAGGTTCATAGATTGCCCTGAAATAGAACAAAAAAGTTCCAGAACTTCAAGAATAGCAGCACAGTTACTGCTAGAAGCTTCCCCAAATAGAATAAGATCGTCAGCAAAAAAGAGGTGAGTTAGGGGAGGGGAGTTTCGAGCAATAAAAATACCCTTCCACTGGCCTTGCTCAACTTTGTAAGAAATCATATTGGAGAGCCTTTCCATACAAAGAACAAATAAGTATGGGGAAAGGGGATCACCTTGCCTTAGTCCTCTACCGGGAGAGAAGTAGGGAAGAGGTTCTCCATTCCATAGAATAGCCATGGTAGCAGTAGAGACACAACTCATAATAAGATCAATCCATTTAGGATCAAATTTGAAATAAAGGAGAGTATCTTTAAGAAAGGACCAAGAGATTTTGTCATAAGCTTTTTCAAGGTCAATTTTAAAAATGAGGCCACCTTTTTTACCTTTCTTGGTGCGAAGGGTATGGAGGATTTCCTGGGTGATAAGAATGTTGGTGTTAGTTTCTTTTTGTGAGTGGTTTGGGAGAGAAATCCACTTGGTGGTTAGGTGTGATTAGTACCGGAGTCAAAAACTAGTTAGGTTAGGTGTGACTAACACCGGAGTCAAAAATAGTTGGAGCGATTGAGGATATTGCTTGTTGTAAAGGTTTCTCTAGCAGCACTGTCACGCCCTGCTTTTTAAAAATTGAATTTTACAAATATCCACATGGAACAAGTCAAACGTCAACAAATTTCCATTGACAAGTCCAAGTCAACCCACATATACATGGTTCAAGTCAACAAGTCACTAACCGACACTACATTGTACCAAAATACAAGTTTAAAGTCATTACATAAGTTCAATAAGTCAAAAGATTGAATAAATAAAAGTTGCATTGCCTATCATGCATGGATCGATGCTTGATTAATGAGATGATCATCAGAATACACGTGGACAATGGAACGCTTTTAAATTTAGATTTGGAACTTTATGCATGTAGATTTCTACAATTAATCTTCGCTCTAGCCTCTTGTTCATATTTTTCTGTAATTTTTGTTTTTGTTTTCCCGCTCTTTATTTATCTTCGCTCCACGCTCTCGTTCTTAATTTTCGGTTTTGTGAATTTTAATAGCCCAGTATGGAATATTTGAATTGGAAGACATTTTTACGCTTTCGTTACGCTAATTAGTACACTCAGTAAAACAGCACAAGAGCTTCAAGCAGCAGGCAATGTTATTAAGAAAGAATATATAAGTGGTAAGACATGCGCCGGCTAGAAGTGAAAACAAGGAATAATTAATAAGCACCCAAAAAGGAAAACAATGGATAAAATGAGTAAGAATGAAAAAAAACCAAAAATCATAGTACATCTAAATCTCAGAAAATGAGAGTGATTTTGTACAAATTGATACGGATATCAGGTTATCAAAAAAAAAAAAAAATCCACGGTCAACAAGCATGGTGGGAAATATCTACAAACATTATTTCCGTTGCACCAAAAAAAAAAATCCACAAACATCTTTCTTTAGTATTTGCAAACATCTATACCACCTCAATTGTAGGGATCAAGGGATCCTGTAGTGTGCCGCATTATAGGGTTGTAATATGGTATTCGAGCAATTGATTTTGGCGATTAATGATTCGGAGATATAATCAGTATCATTGATTACGCGATAGACGATTTGGATGCTGCACTACTGGGTTTCGTTTCTGAATTCTAGTATCTACACGTCACTATGGTACATCGTTGCTTATCTTGTCTTTTTTGGCTCTCTCTCATTTTTCCACATGGACTAAATTTGACTTTTGACACTTTGATTTCACCTTTATCCCTTACCACCTTCTCTGATCTTCCATAAGGATCTAGGAGTCCTCCATATCACCAAATGCTCTGATCTTTGTAGTATCTTCCTTTTCTGTCATTATATTTCTGTGTCCTCCTTTTGGTTTCAAAGGTGACAAAGATGAGTCGCCATAGCCCCGAGGTGGTAGAGGTGCCCGTGATCTCCTCCTCTCCTCCAAAATCTTCTTCTCCAAAAGGTACGTCTCTACACTAATTTCTAACTCCTCATCAACTTTGTTTCTATTTTAATTTGCTAGTATTTGAGTATAATTTGATAGATGCATGCCAGTACCAGATACCAAGATTTTAAACTTTTTTTGCTAGACGCGCGATATGATGACAGGGGTTAGAGGTTAATATAGTTACAACGGTGATCGAGCACCTCCTCGATGAAACTTGAACTCAAGACCTCTTCCTTAGGGGTTAACGAACCAACCAGATTAGGGTGTTATGATCATGCATTTATTTTTTGTTTGAACGGAAAAACTTTGATTCTTGATAGGTTGGTTTTTTTTTTTTTACTAAGCAAAGAATTTATTAATCTTTGAAAACACATTACAAATTAAGATTAAAAGGGTCCAAAACTAAAAACGTCAAGGACCCAAAAGGGGAAAGATAACACTCTTGGCAAGAGACCAACAATACACTCAAAGAAACGGAACCCAAAAACACCAATTGGGACATAGCCCACCCCGAGGAGAAACCCAAAAAGCCAAAAAAAAGTTGAGACCACCAAAGCATGAGAACAAAATCAGAACTCAGCAGAAATGGAGTCGTCATCCCCCTCCTCATCAATATCTGCAATCTCTCTTGTTCAGACCAATTGATAGGTTGGTTCATGACCAATTGATCAGTACTAGATATGCTACGGCTAATCCAAGTTGCTTTCAAGGGCATTTTTGTCGTCATATATTTCAACAAATTCAACCCCACGGGTTGACAAAGTGGTACTGCTTTAGGATTTAGGGGTTTGCTCCCACCTAAGGGTCTAAGGGGGATTCTCCTTTCCAGCAAACTTTTGGGGTCACGGGGGTTATGCCCGGTTGTTACCTCCAAAGTCCCGGAATTAATTGAGGTGTGCGCAAGCTGACCCGGACATCCGATTATAAAAAAAATACTAAAAATACAAATTCAAGACCTTCGTACTATCCAATTTATGTTGCATATCCACTGATACCGTTACACCTCGATCATGGATTTAGCTTTATATTTCTATTACCTGTTACTTGGTGAGTTGTCGGTTGTATATATCGTTACCACAGTTATTATATGTTGAGTGGAGGAGAATGTATTACACACGTTTGCTGTATGAAACTCACAAAGAGAATTGAACAAACACTCATACTTTTATTGATGTTTCTCTTACTCCACACTTGATGATTTTACAAACGGATTACAAGCCTATTTATAGGCTAAACAAGATAAAAAGACAAAGACAAGATAGACTCTTATTTATGAGCAAATCACAAATACAATCATTTAAGTTGAAAAAGTCTTCCGCCTGATATTTGAATAGTAGCCACGTCTTTGTTTAGGGCTGCTGAGAATCCCACTTGCACAAGTTGCTCATTATAAACGTAGCTCAATACGTTTCACATACGTACGTTTCACACGTTTATAATGAGCAATTTGTGCAAGTGGGATTCTCAGCAGCCCTAAACAAAGACGTGGCTACTATTCAAATATCATGCGGAAGACTTTTTCAACTTAAATGATTGTATTTGTGATTTGCTCATAAATAAGAGTCTATCTTGTATTTGTCTTTTTATCTTGTTTAGCCTATAAATAGGCTTGTAATCCGTTTGTAAAATCATCAAGTGTGGAGTAAGAGAACTATCAATAAAAGTGTGAGTGTTTATTCAATTCTCTTTGTGAGTTTCATACAGCAAAAGTGTGTGATACATACTCCTCCCCTCAACAAATTGGTAACAAAAACGTGGCTACTATTCAAATATCAGGCGGAAGACTTTTTCAACTTATGTGATTGTATTTGTGATTTGCTCATAAATAAGAGCATATCTTGTATTTGTCTTTTTATCTTGTTTAGCCTATAAATAGGCTTGTAATCCGTTTGTAAAATTATTAAGTGTGGAGTAAGAGAAACATCAATAAAAGTGTGAGTGTTTGTTCAATTCTCTTTGTGAGTTTCATACAGCAAAAGAGTGTGATACATACTCCTCCACTCAACACTATTTAGGTGTAGGGAAGGATGGACATCCTCCACCTCAGGGTACCCACCGTTTCAGCCTTACGGTCAGCCACCACCACCGCTGCCAGTAGTACCGGTTGTAGCCTACGTTGCGGAGCCCGTTCCTCCTCCTCCTGATTGCTTGGATATTTGGTATATACTGTCCCCCTTCTCTCTGTCTTTCCATTAAAAATTGGAATTGTGCTGATGCTATTTCATGTTTTGGATGTGCAGCTTGGCCACACTCTGTTGCTGTTGCCTCCTGGATATGTGTTTTCCTCCATATGGCCCTTTTCCCTTCTTTTGAGTACTCTCGACTCAGTTTTATACATGCTCCATGATCATAGAAATAGAAATAGACAAATACGGAAGGCTTTTGTGTTTGCAGAATGTGATGTATATATACACTCTACTTATTTTTTCGCGTTTTTCCTTTTCCTTTTCTGATGGATCCAAGTCTTTCTATGCCGTTCTTTGTATTTTTTTGTTATTAGTCTACAAAACAGGACGAGTGAGCGAATTCTTCTTTGTCTGATGAATTTAAATATGATTCCAGTTTGAATATAATTGAACATCAGGCTCAATTTACCATATTCTGGTTGGTGACAATAATAGATCGAAATTTTCTCCTCTTTCCTTCGTTGGATAAATCAAGTTTTACCTTTTAAAGGTACGACATTACCTTTTCTTGGACTCCTCGTTCACATAACTAACTGGGGAAGTCATCTTTTTGGAGGGGTAGTTTTTCGTTTTCATTAAAAGTGCTAAATAGGCTAAAAGATTTAAAAATAATTGATGTATGTAATAAAATAGCCTGTCATTATTTTCGTTAGCACTTTTAGAAAAAACGGAAAACTCCCATTTAACACTTCCTATAAATCTTGTATTTATGTAAAAATATCAGCATTTTGGCTCTTTGACTTTCACTCGTAATCGCAATCAATCGCTCTACGCAGGCTTAAAATCCTTTGTACCCATATTCTTCTGTATCTCTATTTTCGGGCATTTTTGGCCGTTAATTCAAGTTGGATTTTTTTTACTCCTTAAAATTCGTACATGGTCCAACGCCCAACGGCTAAATGCACACTGGTACATGGGTACATATGATTTTGGGTCCAAAGGATTTGAGGGGCTCTACGCGGTGTTGTAACATCATCTTTTCATTCATCTCGTCCCGGTGATATTAATAGAAATTGGCTTGCATGCAACACATGACATTTTTTTTTTCCTGAAAGTAACACACGACATTGGAGTATTTGGAAGTTGGGTAGACGTATGGGAGTTGCTGTGGAACTTTCATTAAGGTGTTGGGGTGCTGACAATGGGTGGTAGAAGCAACATAGTGATTGATGTTGTAACTTCAACATTTAAGAGATTGACTGTTAAAATTAAAAGTAGAGAGGAGAAATTGAATTTCGGAAAAAGTCCAGAGGGTTCAAATGTTATTAACCCGCGATTCTTTTTTTTTTTTTTTTGTCATTCATCATTCTTATTCCATTACATTGGGGGAGTGGGGAGTGTGATTCGATCCCGCGATGCACTGTGGAACATCCAAGAGCTCTACCGCATGAGTTAGCCACCACTTGCTTATTAACCCGAGATTCAAAGTTGATTTTCCTTGGCATCGTTTGTTTGATCGGAGATAAATGGATGGGATATGGGTGAGATATGAAATCCTTGGGATAATGCTCAGGATATCAATGGATGGAGAAAATTCATATCCGGTGTTTGTGTTCGACGGGATATAGCCAGTGGGAAGTATTTTTTTGCACTAAAATGGGGAAAGTATTCAACGGGATATAGCCTCGGGATTCTATATACCGTATGGATGGGGATAAAAACTTGGCCGGGATTTGAAATCTCATGCAAAAAAAGAAAAACAAACAATAGAAAATGGGACCCACTCCCAAATCCCACCCCAAAATCCTCCAAACAAACAAGGCCTAAATGGAGGAGAGACTTGCAATTTGGACTAGTAGTATTAAATTAGCCTCAGAGTAATTGCTTCATAAAGTTTCAGCGTGTATTCGAGGGTCCTATATTCAAAATTAGATTATTAAATTCAATCGTGCAGTAATGTTTTATTTTTAACAAAAATTATAAAATTACATTCAAATTTACTAATATTTAGCTATTAACTCATTTTAAAACATGCTCAAGTAGATTTCCAATGTTCTTTGATTGGCAAAGTAGATAGCAAATGTTAGGGTGATCAAGGAGCCAAATAATTGGCTGTTCAAACTTCGTTTGAAAACGAGGCTAAAAAATATGTTCAAATTGAACTTATTCATTTTATCACACGATTTTAAACCATCACTTATTGTGAGTTGTACACAAATCGATCTTGAATATCAAATGTTATCGAGCCAAGCCAAACTGTAGCTTGTTTGAGTTGCACTTTCTTACTAAACGAGCTTTTCAAAATTCTGACAGATTTTAACAAACAAACACGTTCTCAAATAGCTTGGTTCATTTATCGCCGCCGTAAACCAGACTCTATCATCTTCTAAGAAATTACACTTTCACACCCCCACAAGGCACAGCTGAGAGAGATCCATTTCTGAAAGCTTCCAGTTCCTCTCCAAGCAACCAGGCTAAAGTCCTTAGCAAAAATTTTAGAATAATTCCACCTCCCCAAAGAATCTTCCCCAACCATCATCATCTCACTCCTCTCTCTCTCTCTCTCTCTCCAAATCAAGATCCAACCAAGAACCAGAGAGAATTCAAATCATGGCGATTCCCAATACCCCAAACGAAGCAATTTCCTTGTCCGATTTCCCAGAAGACGTCCAGCTCTGCATCCTCTCCTTCCTCACTCCCTCCGAGGTCTCCACCTTCGCCTCCACGTCCAAGCGCTCCCTCTCCCTCTGCCGCTCAGACGCTAAGCTCTGGTTCGCCCTCTGCCACCGCCGCTGGGGCTCCAAAACCCACATCCACAAATGGACCAGAAACGGCAAAAGAATCACCTACAAGCAGCTCTACAAAACCCTAGACGAGTACGACAACCTCATCGGATTCTGGCGCCGCAGCGGAAACCCCGGTGGCGGAGGACTCAATTCTCTGCACCCGCCGCCGCCGCCGCTCGTGTTCTTTGAGTGGGGCACCTCATTCGTCACCGGTTCGAGGGTTTCGCCGTCGAAAACGCCCGGTTCGTATCGCGTAGTTAAATCTCCGTTCATTTGGTTAGGTGTTATGGAAAACGGTTTCCCGGTTAGTTTTGTCGATCCGGAGTGCCGGTTAGAGTCGCACGATGATTTGGATAAGTTATTAGAGAATGAATTGGAGCAATTGGTTCCTGTTAATGTTAGTTTTATTGGGAGGGGTCATGTGGTTGTGGAGGAAAATCTGAACTTTTCGTATTTGAATTCGCCGGAGGGGATGAAAATTGGGGGGCTTAGGAGGGTTTCAAGTTCGGGTAATATGAGGGGGGAGGAGTGTAATGGGGTAGTGGAGGAATTGAGTGGGTCGCCCGGGAGCTTACCAGATAGGTTGATGTCTGAGATCTATCAGTATTTTGCGAATAGGACAAGTCCGGGAGGGGAGAGGGCATCGAGGAGACAGAGGAGGAGAGAGAAGGAGAGGCAGGGAAGGAAGAGGAAGTGGGAGCCGGAGCATTTTGTGAAGATTGTTAATTGCTCGCCTACGCGGTTGAGGCCTTTACAGGGTTTATGGAAGGTTGTGTTCTTATTGTTCTTTGTTGCTGCACTTCTTATTACAAGTGTGTGTAATCTATTTTGCAATGCACTTAAAATGTGGGTAGAAGTTCCTATGTTCAATCGTAAGAAACAACTCCTTCTCTTACTGACAGTCAGTCGGCTCCTTGGTCTTTATAGCACTCTGAATAGATAGGGTTGACGCTTGAGCTCATTGGTGTATCTTGTGCCCTTGCGCCTTTAGTGTTGTTTGTTCATGTTTTACCCATTGTACGTGTATATATGAAGGTGCTGAGTTTGTTTTGCCTGATTATAAATGGTGCAATGCCATAGAAGGATGTGTTGTTACTATTGGAGATGATCGTGACTCGTGCCAATTCACTCTTTGGGGAGACTTTTGATTATGCTGGACTGTTGCAAAATCCTCCCAACTTTGTGTTTTGATGTTTCTATGAGAATTTCCTCCAAGCCTGCCAATGAAATAATTATAAGTTTAAACTCGGGGACATAACCTATACTATTGGATTTGCTTAATATTTTGCTCCACCTTTTTCCATGATAAAAAGGAATTATGTTTTATGTGACTTGATTTTCCGACTTGATTCTGCATTATTGGCTAGACAATTTAGATATTTGCTTTATTTATTGAGCATTGGGAAATTAAATTTCATTCATTGAGTTGGAACTTCGTAGTTGAGGAATTCAAACTGGAATTCTCCGTATTTTCTCTATCATACCTTAGCCTTGTGAGGGATGCTCTTTTTCTTGAGACCAGTTTGTGTCTTGCTTCTGCCTGTTGGATTAAACTGATGAACCCCATTTTTTCAATGTGCATGTTTTTAAGTTGCTGAACGCTTGTGTTTTATTCAAAAATGAAACAGCTTTGAAACATTAAGTTAGTTCGGATGAAGAATTTTAGCTACCTTTAAGAATTTTTATTCAGCTGATGCGATCTCCTCTACATGCTATGAGTAACCGATTAACATCTGTCGGACCGCTTTTCCACCATCTCTCCTAAAACCAATTGGTGGTAGGAAGGGTTTCAATTAAGTCTTTTATGGCATTCGACATCGCACCCGCAAGTCTGTTTTTAGAGCAGCCGCAGGGAGTGGCATTGTGTAACCAAATCCATGGGGCACTCCGGGCCCAACAATCCCTCCCTCACGGTGACGCTCCCGCGACTTGAACCCATGACCTCTTGGCTCTGATACCACTTGTCGGACTGCTTTTCCACCATCTCTCCTAAAATCAATTGGTGGTAGGAAGGGTTTCTAAGTCTTTTATGGCATTCGACATCGCACCTGCAAGTCTGTTTTTAGAGCGGCCGCAAGGAGTGTCATCGTGTAACCAAATCCATGGGGGCACTCCGGGCCCAACTATATCTCTGACAGAGAAACTCATTATTTTGTTGATCGGGTGATAGGAACACATTATGCTAGCTAGTTTTAAGTAAAATCCTTTACGGATCGGGATTTTGGACCTTCAATACCTTTATTCGCCCTACGGTTTGATATCGCCCGATATATGGCTGTATCTCCAATATCGTTACATTTCCTAATATTGCGATTTAAAACCCTGCCTCACACAAAAGCTCATGTGATGCTTTCTCCTGTTTCTTGCTGCAGGGCATTTGTGATGATATGAACTTGGATTTTTATCTTGTTTCATATGATGACATTGGGGGCATTGCATGCCGGAAGGTTGGAGACTCGTCTCATCTGTTTTCTGAATATTCCCCAGTCTTTTGGACATCAAACACTACATTCATCGAATCTCCATTTTCTCCTGAAGAAGAATATATATATGATAGTCGCATACATCTTCGGCCACCTGAAGCAATAGATTCTATTCATGGGCAACTGCCTTGGATGGAAAATCAAGTGGTCTCCCGTATTCTTGATATCAATTCAAGTTATGATCTGGTAATTCCAAACTTGGCTGGAGCTTCTGTGAATCCTCGGCAGGTGCAGGGAAGAATATGGCTGTATGGGAATGGGACATTTGGGTTTGGGTTTCTCCGGAACAACTACATTATAGACCTGAAGCATATTGCTCAAAATGGTTGTATTCTTGATACTATGGAACTTTGTAATGACTAATATCCTTAGGATCATTTGTGTTGTGTGTACAAAAGTTGTAGCTAGATATTATTATTGCAGCGTGGCACTTTGTAAGATATTTATCGTGGCAATAAAAAAACAATTGTTTGAAATTTGAATAACTTCCTACTATCTTTTTTTCCTTTGCTGCTCGTGTCATTGTATTAATTTGTGAGGTCCATAAATTGCCATTTAGCAGAATGTCGCTATTGCTTGAATCTTTGGGCATGACTGATGGCAGCGATTTCTGGTCATATGTTATGCTTTTCTTGGTTTCCTTGTATTTGAGAAAGTACATGGGGGTACGTAATGACATATGGTTCATAAATTCTGCACTTTCTCTAGTAGCAATGTGGTTGATTGTCTTTAGTTGGCTTCTGATTGGAGTAGTCTACGGGAGTACTACAAGTTATAGGAAAGATAAGAGTGGAAGTGTATTTCATTGACAGGTCTGTAACTGCTCATGCTTTATATCCATCGTTCTGTATCTGCTCTTACTGGAGATTTTTCCCTGTTCTCATAACAGTTCCCTCTTTAAATTGAATCCTGCTTTGATCTGATCCACAGCTAAATCAAGTATTGGTGCAGGTGTGATAACATTATGCAGGCCACCCGTTTGAATGTGTCGGGATCCTCATCCTACAATTCAACTGTTTTAATCTGGTCTGTACCCAGAATTCAACTCTTCTGGAGGTAAAATCACTCTTTATTGATATGGTGTTTAAGCTCCTTTATGGTGGTCGCTACTCGCTAGTCAGTGTGTTTTATGTTTCATACTGGGCTCTATGGCTAGTGTACTTAGCGTTCTCTAAGCTTTTGCTTTGGCAGAGATTTTGGGAAAAGTTAATTTCAGTTTTTGGTTATCTATTGTATTCCTTCTTGCAGTGGCAGAATTTCTGTCCAGCATACAAGCCGATTACCCTTATGGATTTGATAAGGAATTGTGAAGCCACCACTTTTTAGTTTACCATCATGAAGTAATCCAAAACACTTTTACCTATGCAACCCATTTTTTTTTTTCCTGATTGGCATTTCAAACCCATGGTTCTCAACTGTCAAGCACGTGCGCGCGCACATGACTATATGAAATTACACAGGTAAAAGCAATGGGCACCGATAGCATTTATTCAAAACTGACGGACAGGGAATAAGAATTTGCCAGTCACATTGGCACATTACTTGTCTTACAATATTAAGAATAGTTAGGTCCTTCACGAAAGCACAAGAAACGAAACAAAAGAGACAACACACTCTGGAATGTGGAAACAATCAGGAATTCCACCCATTTCAGTTATGTAAAAGATTTCTCAACTGCATGAAAAAGAGAAGACCATCAAAGGTACTGCGTTACTACGCGCAGCAGAAAAAGCCACAAGGTTGAGGGTGAATGGTTTCTTGCGCATATCATGACTCGGCAGCAACTTCTCTGACTTTGACTTTCTCATTTGCAGTGTCCTTCTCATGGTCGCCCTCGAGCTGGCTTAAGTTGCCTTTCTCCCTTATCAGTTGGGTGTGGTGGTGTTTGCAGTAAAGTCGGCCCTCATGTGCAATGTAGTTGGAAGGGCTTATTGTGCACCCTCCATGGCTGCATTTGAAACAACTCTTGTGGTATGCCGTTCCATTCACAGTGACCTTGCAATGAAATACATATTACTAGTCAATCTATAGATAAACATGTACTTGGTTCCATTCACTGTAACCTTGTGATGAAATGCATAGTAGTAGTCAATCTATAGATGAACATGTCTTTGGTACCAGAATTAGTCTGTGTATTCGGATTTGAACTGTATATGCCCTACTAGCCAATATTTCAATATCCTAGAAAAAGAAGCATTATACAAATGGGAAAAGAACCATGTGGTGGTTTTGAATATTTGTATTTTTGAGGGATCACATAAAGTTGCAGCATGTGTTGCATGGAGTTGGGTATGAGAGTCACCCTCCGGGTATGCGTCTGAATGTCAGGTATTTCTAATTCTGATGTCAGAACACAAGGACATACAAAATATTTGTAGGTGTTACATACTTGGAAGCAGTGGGACTACACAACCCCACACGTCATGCTCCGTACATGTGTTGGACACTCCTAAATGTGTTGGACACTCCTAAATGTGTCAGATTTTCTTCTCGTCTTTTTTCTGATGGACATGCTAGGACACATGTTGGGGATGCACTAAGACACATTTGGAAAATTGGAAACACGTTAGGGTATATCAGGAGGTCAAATTGAAATCTTTAAAATTAAGCCAGAGTCAAAGTTTCCATACATTTCCATGTATGATTAGTTTGTAAGTATTTAGTGACTTTTCTTTTTCAAGTCTTCATGGAGTCATGTTATAGGTTTGGTAACATTAATTTGATAGAAACAAGGCTTTGATCTATATGAAGAAACATCTATAATACTCCTTTTGGAACCCGGTCTGATCTCAAAGCATTTGGTGTCCAAAGTTAAGGAAATATGCCTTGCCCGTATAGTGTGGTGTCCCTATCCGTTCTTTATACATGGGCTATATATTTACTTCATTTTTCGGGGAAAATGGTTCTTACAAGTCATGATAGAGCATCATTTCTTGCTCCCTAGGATAGTTGTATGTTTAGTTCAAATACTGCTACCTATGGTTTCTAAGTGAATGTCCTGATCAATATCAGATACATATCTCATACCTACCCCAACCAAAGACTTTTCATATACATATCTCATACCTTACCCTGACGAAGGACTCTATACAAAAGAAGAGTTTATGTAACACACATTGCTGGAAAACAGCTTGTGAATTGCATTGTATACCTTTTCAGTTGGATAGACGGTATTCTTACAGCCCAGACATTTATCTCTGGTTCCCACAAACATGTTTGAGGCTTTACTTGCCGCAGGTTTCTGTTAAAAGCAGCTCAATCAAGATTAGCAGCAAGTTATATAAAAGTGTACCTTTCTTTAGTTGAAGGGTGTTAGATATTGTCAATAGATCAACGGGGATAACTGTAACTTCTCTCCCACATTTAGTAGAATATCGGTGAGCACCCAGATTACAGAAAAAGTACCTGATTGTCAATTGGTTTCTCTGGTTTCACAATTTTTGGTGTCCCTGGATTTGGAAAAAGAAAGAAATTAGCTTGATCGGCCAATTGATAAGCACTTAGACCCCTTTTGTTTGACAAGACCAATTGTGGGAGGGATACATAAATCCCAACAGGATATGTAATCCCATCGGATTAGTAGCAATAAGATCATAAATCCTCACTTCTTAGGGTTATAAATCTGATTCATGTTTAACCCAGACTGTAAGAATTCTAGCCAAACACTAATATCCACCTTGGATATATAGTTCAATCCATCCGGTCGAAGAAAAGCATATGAAAAAGCTGCACCATTTTTCGTTCTTTTTGTAACAAAACAAGCGTGAGGATTACCTTCAAAGCTTTTGTCAAGGCTGCCAGTTCTTTTGAAGAGTTGATCAAAATGTGGCCTGCAGTATAGAACCCCCTCAAAGGAGTTGTAGTTTCCAAGCTGTAAAGTACAAAGCATCCCTTAGAATTTCATGTGTAAAAGGTGTGAGAGTGTCCACTCTCCATTTTCTACCCTTACCCTAGGATGAATTGGCAACTTGGTCAAATTGAAATTTAAGGAGAGGACAATAACCGAAAAACCCAAGGAGATCAATTGAGCTTCTTAACCTCACTATCTTCTTAGCCTGTCTTTTACCTTTTTTTGTCTCCCTAATTCTGTCCACAAGTCCGCGATCAGATTAAGTCCGGATCGTGGATTTGCGGGAGGATTTACGGATTTGCGGGAGGATTTACGGAAGGGCGAGATCTGAATCTGAATCTGGTTTAGTTTTAAAAAATAGCAGGTGTAGAAACATCCCTTTTGTTACCCTCAAATGAACTTATACTCTACTAAAGAACAAACAAAAAGATGTGATTTCCATACAGACAAACACGTGTATATCTATATATATCTGCAAATATGTGATTACCTTGAGTGTTCCTTTGCAGTGATGGCATCTGAAGCAAGCTTTGTGGAAGACACGGTTATCTGCAGTCAGCTTGTCCACCAAATAGACAGTCTTTTCACAAGCCATGCATTTCTGGGTTGTTCCTGCAAAGGCCATGGTTTCCAATTCTCACACACAACAAGGTTCTTCTTCCTCTTATTCTCTCTCTCTAAATGAAGGAATCCTATGAGAGAGAGAAATCTTGAAGGGAAAGAGATAAGAGAGAGAGAGAGAGTGTGGGTTACAGGGGATTGCTGAGACCAAAAGCAGAGTGCCAGAGTAGGTGGTTTTGACAAATCATTTTATCCGAATATGAAAATCCCTCTAACTACCTTTGCCAGATATTTTCCCTCCTTTTCTTCTCTCTTTTAGTTCTCTAAATCTGATTTAACATAGTATAAGCAGAAAGTAAAATACTTAGTTGTCTAAAAGTATTAAAAGCTTATCCGAGTCGTTCATTTTGGCCGGTGTTGATCAAGTTTTCTCTGTTGTTTTTTTTGTTGCGGGTAGTGGCGGAGCCACCTTGAGGTCAGTGTGGGCACGTGCCCACACTACCCTTTCCTATTTTGGTATTTTTTTTTTCCCAATGGTAAAGGGTGTGCGGGCAAACTTACATGCACCCTGACTATTTTCCTCCCTAGTCCGATCAAAGGCAAGCCATCCACGCAGAGACTGGAGGATTCACAAGAGATTTTTCTCTTGTGGCCTAACCCCAAGAGGTTGCAAAGATGTCAAGGTTTATAGCTATTCCATGTTGTCACTTGAGCTACCCCTGGGGTTTCTTATTTTGCTAGTTTTACTTGCTACTTGACCCCTTAATCACATAGTCCTTCCAAATGGTCTTCGCTCCCGCTCTCAATTATTCTCGCTATGCACTTGCGTTCTCAATACTCGCACTCGCAAATTTTTTGTCCGGTAGGTTTTTGGAAGACTCTTTCACACTCTCGCTCCTGCTCCTGCACCTGCACTTGCGCATTCATTATGTGAGAACAAACAATTATTAATATTTAAATAATTCTTCACTTACACAAACATTGGAGTAATATTCATCTACTTTTAGGTGAGTGAATAATAAAATAACACTTTACACAAGCCTCAAACTCTAATTAATTTCTCAAGTCATAAGATGCATGTCACCATCACATTGTCAATAATTATCAACTCGTGTGTAGGTGGTTGTTGAAGCCCTATTCACAGAGCTCGTGATTAATTTATAGTGCACACAATAATTGGTTGCGGGTGTTATTTAGTTCATACGAGTCTTTGATTTTATTACTTTTGTGTTGATAATCCATTAGAGAGATCAAAATAATTCGATAATTGTAATCACCTGGTTCAATCATAACTGTTCAAAAAACTATCCAATTTTTGAAGATAATTTTACAGCATTAGATTAGATAAAATGCTTTTTGTTTTTTTAGTAAAGTGCGAGAACTTCATTGATAACAAATATTACAGCCTACTGAGAACAACTGAAAAAGACATCAAACATACAAGGAAGACAAATTATACAACCAAATCAAAGAAGGATATATCCATCATTAAAATGATCCGGCAATAAGATGTTACAGAACCGCATGCAAAATGTTGTTGAACAGCTGCGCGATAATTCCATGATTAACGAAGCTTCCTTGCATTCAATTATTTGCATGAGTAGTTTAGGAGATGTCTACAGAACAACCAGCCTTTGTTTCCCCTACTTTTCGGGCAAGCTTTTGCCTTGTGTATTGGTTGGTTGTTTGATGGCAATGGGATTCTCCCTTGACCTCTTGTTTGTTTGTTTGGTTTGGTCTTCTTGTAAAAGTACCCACAGCATTTTTGGAAAAGTATTCGGTATACTAGGAGTAATGTTTCTCCCACCACATAAGTTTGTGAACCCCACTTTCTTGTGTGTGGTTTCTATGCATTTTATTGGGGGGAAGAACTCTCTCTCTTTTATTTTTTGGTTAATCTCTCTCTACACCATGTGGGGTTGAAACCTCTCTCTCTCTCTCTCTCTCTCTCTCTCATTTTTTGCGTATTTTTTTATAGATTACTATCGAGAGATATAAGCAATTGAAAAAAATGCACCTACACTATGTGGGGTTGAAACCTCTCTCTCTCTCTCTCTCATTTTTTGCGTATTTTTTATAGACCACTATTGAGAGATATAAGCAATTGAAAAAAATGCACGAACATAAAAAAATGGACAAATAAATTAAGACGGAGGGAGTGATAAATTCCAATAAAAAATTAATGT
The DNA here is from genome assembly GCA_036023075.1 of Gaultheria prostrata. NCBI lineage: Eukaryota > Viridiplantae > Streptophyta > Magnoliopsida > Ericales > Ericaceae > Gaultheria > Gaultheria prostrata. The sequence continues at coordinate 5,063 of JAXBDA010002633.1, read as the reverse complement.
TCTGTCAACTCAAACCCGAGAGTTTTCCAACAAGTAGAGATTTCTCGATCTCAAGAGCATCTCCAACTGTTACTCTTATTCTTTATTTGAGGGTATCAAAGATTCAAACTACTCTAATCCATCCTCTTAACCCTCTTATAGCATTGAATTTTGAACCTCTATATTTAGAGAATGAGAGGAAATATAGAGGAAAACCTCCAAAACATAATTCATGTTACAAAATGAGTGTAACTTGTAATTTGCATATATATATATACATATATATATATATATATTTCATCTATTTATTACGCAATTCATACCATTCAAAAGAGAATCTGATTATATTTAAATTGAGATCAATCTGAACTATTTTTTAAAAAACTTCTTAAAAAATAAAAATTCAACTTTTAGAGGGAAAGAGCGAAATATTTGACTTCTAAAGTGAGTTTAATACAACAAAGCTCATCTAGTCCCCAATCATTGGAGGTATGAGCGGGGACGATTGGAGACAGACCTAACTTTTAACAATATGTACAAATTGGCTGCTCTCAGAATACCACTGAAACAATGGCCCCTCTATACCACCAAGAACGGAGGAGCTATATGGACGTTTTGCTGCAAAATAATGCCCCCAAATTAAAGCCAAAATGCATCAGGGAGAGCAGACCTAGAGAACCTAAATCAATTTTTGTATTCATTACTATACTTCACTCATTCATGGTCTAGAATGTCTCACTAATAAAAAAAACAAGTAGAAAATAGAGTATGAGTTGGAGTAAGTATGAACAGTGAATTCCTTCATTAATCACTTTTTGAATATATATATATATATATATATATATATATATATATATATATATTACCCTATTTTCATTTCTCAAGTAGACTATTGGGTTGGAGATGCTCTAAGCGTGAGATATATCTCTATAAACTAATTTGTTGTGAGATTTACATTTTAAAAAAGTACAAATAGGAAACAATTATTGTTCCTTATAAACTCAGCAAGGTCACATGATAGAGGAGCCCAGTTTGTCACTCGTCAAAAAAGAGAAAAAATGAAAGGAGCCAGTTTGTTGGAGGTCTGACATTAACAATGATAGCTCTTCTTTTTCCTATTTTAAATGGCTGGCATCCTCTCTAAGACACCACAGGAGTCTCTCTTGCTGTCGGGCAATTTTTCCTTGTCCGGAGGGTATCACGTGGTGTCTCCTCGGTACATCTTGGCTGTTCATTTTGGTTTTCGGCGATCCGGATTTGGAGAAAGAATAAGAAGAAAGAAAAATAAGAGAAATGAGAGTGAGGAGAGAGAGTGTTTAAATCTCAGCAGTCCGCATGGCCGGCCTAAGCCCTAAGTCCAAGAAGGCCTAGGCTTAGGGCATCCACAAAACCCAAAATTTTAGGGGCACTCGTATAATTTTTAATATTAGGCTTGAGTAGGGGTCTTTTTGGCCCAATAGAAAGAACAAAAAATGGCCCAATAGTAATAATAATTATTTGATTACCGAATCTTGTTCTAACACTTTCTTCCTAAGTGTGTCAAGTATTTATTTGTCAAAAAAATATAAATATTGAAGTGTTAAAAGAATTTAGAGCTACCTATTGAATATGTGCTCAAGACAACTAACGGAGATTTCTATATGTGCTGCTGAAACCAAAGTATTTTTATGATTTAATATGGACTAAAATAATTACATAGTTAAATTATTACACTATTGATATTTAGTTGCAAAAATATATAGGCCCCATGTGACGATTCGGCCTAGGGCACCGAAATACCTTGGATCGGCCCTGACCGTTCAATATACTTTTGGACGGTTTGGATGTAACACTAGGGTACCATATAGGCTCGGCCACGTGGTACCCATTCGGTACCCAAGAATTTTTCCTTGCTATCTTGTGTCGGTCAAGCTCCCTTTTCATACCTTGATCCCCCGTATCTCTCCAAGCTCTCACTTTTTGGCCTCGTCCCGCGATTCAGTATTCGAATTGTCATTTTATGGGCTTCGTTTGACAAGAATATTTTTACAAAAAAATCAGCTTAAATTGACATGGTAACTATGATATTGGACTTATGCATGACTTGTTCATTTGTCAATCGGTATCCAAACAAATGAGTTTTCCACCCTTATATTCTAAGGGTGTTTGAGAGCCTATTTTTTAGCTTTTTATTTTCAACTTTTTGATTTTTTGGCTTTTTGCATTATAATCAGAATGTGTTTTGAATTTGAAAGGAGTGTTTGGGAGAAACGTGTAGAATGCATTTTGCAAGTGAAGAATGTGAGTGGAGAATGTGAAAAGTAGGTTGTGACCTCTTTTTCACTTTTTGGCTGGATTGTGCAAAATGCAAAATGAATTCTCATAAAATGAGTTTTGGGGGTTCTCTCCCAAACACTCAGAATGCGAAAATGAGAATAGGAAAACGTAAAAAACCGGCTCCCAAACAGGCTCTCATTTAGGGTACACCTTTTGACATCAACCCACTTTAGAGAGAGAACCTTTTCCTCTTGTATCATTGTGTGCATCATGTATTTTGAATGATCTAAACTTTGTTTTTTCATCATTTTGGTTGTCAGTTTACTGTAATCCTTTTATACTCCATGATGGATTGACTCTAATTTGATTAATTTTTTCTTAAAAATCTTCATAAAAATTATATCTTTCATACATCATGTTTTGTTACCTTCAAATCTACATGGCCGGATGATCCGGAGCCGTCTTTGATACGGAGATCAAGGGGTGTTGGACTCGAGGAGGCTATGGAATCAAAAAGTGGCTCGGGGAGCTAAATCAAGGTGTAGAGTTAGGTATAGCTTGGGGCAAGTTGGTAACTCCTAATCTCGTATGAACTTGATTTACCTTTTGATTTATAGCAATTAGGCGTGATTCTATGCTTTAGAATGTTTAGACCCTAAATAGTTTCCACGTATATGTTTGTATAAACTCACCCTAGATCTAACAGCTATATCAAGGCTGGCCTGTTTAAAACAATTATTCCTTGTAATCATTTCACTTCATCTGTAAGGATGAGAAATGCATGAAGACGTGCATCACTGTTCCTAATATCAAATATGCTATACTAACCGACTCTATGATCTCACTTGACTTACAAGCCAGCGACTCCTAAAGGGCAAAGCGCAAGCGTTTGATGTCAAAATAATTTTGAGATTGCCTTAAGAGCAACTGCGGCCCTTATTCAAACCCAAACTCAGATTCAAAATCTGAGTAAAAACTCCCAAAACCCACCTCCAGTCTTTGACTCAAACCCATACCAAATTGACTTTTACTCAAATTTTTACACAAATCAGGGCAGACTCAAACCTTGAACCAAATTTCTAATGGCTCTATTACGGTGGTCGGCGGTGGTTGTTGCTTTTTGTCGGCCAAATCTGGTGCAGGTCGAAGTGTTTCAGACGTTGGTGGTGGTAGGCGGAGGTGGTTTTGACGGTGGTGGTGGTTTCAGATCTGGTGGCGGTTGACGTTGGTGGTGGTTTCGACGTCCGTGGTGGTTTCAGATGTTGGTGGTGGTAGGCGGTGGTGGTTTCGACGTTGATGGTGGTGGTGGTGGTAGGCGGTGGTTTCAGAGCTCGACGGCGACGATCTTGGTGATGGAGGCGATTGGGATTCTGGTGGTGGAAGGCGCCATACGGCGGCGAGCGGCGGCTAGGGCTTGAAATCTGAGTAGAGGGCTGGAGTGTGTAGTCTCAAATTGAACTTTTACTCAGATTTTGGAACCAAATTTGAGGGAAAAAAAGGTTCAGGGCTGGAGTTGCTCTTATTCACGGAGTATCCTAAAAGGGACTCTTTACGGAAACCCTAAAAGGGAACTTCTAAAATTATTCAGACCGTTGTTTTTTTGCACTAAAATTCAATTTTTGACATACCTATCGGTACCGGGTCAAGTTGATTTTTTCCATAAATATATACACTACTTTGCGGGTCCTACAAAATGACCGGTTCAGATTATTGCGATAAAGTGTCAGTGAGACTCCTTTTGAGACTTCTGTAAAGAGCCCCTGTTAAGGATGCTTCGTAAATAAGTTTTCCTCAATAATTTTACTCAAGTCGTTTTTACAATGACTACAAAGTGTCATTTGTCAAAGAATGACAAGGACGTTGTTCGCCAATGCAATATCATTTTGGCATGACTACATTGCAACCATATTTTCACACTTTGAATATGGTGGTGATGTGTGACCTTTGGTAGAAGGATGAACTTGCTCTAATGGGAAGTCAAGTCATAGGTTCCGATCTTATTCCTCACCCTTCCTTGATAATAACCTACTACGTTTGAGTATGAAATTTAATGTACTCGAAGATTAATCGGGATAAATCCAAACAAACTTATCAGCAGAAATGGCCAAGATACGACCGCGCACAACTTATCTATTTATAATGTCGGCCGGACAAAACTATTCTCTAACTCAAATGGTGATTCATAGATTAATGGTTGGGATTTTCCTTCCATTATACTATTGTGATGTTACTTCTATATCAAACTAAGATATTATAATCGGAACATATTGATTATATAATCTATCTTAGTGCAGTGAAATTATATATTCAAATTTTATGTACAGAAAATGAATATCCGTTGCAACAATCAATTGCGTTGCGTTGAGAAAAAAAAAAAACCATTGATTCAAAGAATGGTAAATTATGTAAAATTTGTTACAGGTTCATGATTAATTTTTTCCATCTAATTATCACCAAAACTGAAAAAAGAGAAGAAAAAGAAAGACAATTGCCCATATGATATGGCACATAATGATGACTTTGTGGGGTTTCTGATTGGCAATCAATAATGAAGGGAATTGAGTAGCTGACAGCTCTCGCCTCTCATTGCATGGATGTCCCACGGTAGTAAAAGAGTGTATTAGAGCAACCCCAACAATAACTCCTCAAAAAAATTTGTGAACAGTGCATATATCTATTATAACTTGACACTTTTTCTATCAACACTCCAACAACACTCCCTATTACCCTCCATATTTTTAATAAATTATAATATATGGGGGAAAAGTAGGAGAGAGACAAGAGAGAGAGAGAATAAAAATAAAAAATAAAAAAAAAAAAAACAAGAA
>JAXBDA010002632.1:0-40880 GCA_036023075.1 Gaultheria prostrata | reverse complement strand
TATATATGTGTGTGTGTGTGTGTGTGTGTGTGTCTTTGATAATGATATGCCTACAATTATCTTCTGTTTATGGATATGCCTACAATTATCTTCTGTTTATGATGCCTTTCTTGCCCAGAAATTACTTAAATGAATCCGCTATATTCACTGTTGAGTCAGAGTGCAATTTCATACCAGTGAAATAAATAAACTGTATGCGATCCGTACTGTGCATCTTTAAAAGTTGTACTTCTATTCCAGCTGTCATTATGTGCTTGATTACATACTAGAGCTTGAAAGGCTTTGTCCAGCTCCTTTAAGTGTACCGGCCAGTATTTTCACCATGGAAAATGTGGCAGTAGTAGTTATTCCATGGACTCTTCCATTCCCTCCAATGAACCATACCCGAGTCAGAATATATGATGATCATTACGGTATGGGATGTGTGTACCTATATTGGACAATTGGATGATCCTCTGATTTTTAAGATGTTGGTGAGAAAGAGCTTGTATTTAATAGTGAAGAGAATTCCTCTCCTGAACATGTATGCTGATAGGGATCTTCTTTTTCCTTAAATCTCATTTAGTTTCAAGTATATTCCAAGATAAAGGTAATCTTTGATTATAATATTATAAGTAATTGCTCAGGACGGTTCCACATCTGTTACCATCGCTTGCATACACATCTCTATGTCATTAAAATATTGCAAAAGCCTAATCTGATTTGCTTCAGTTTTGGTTGAGCCTTGCTTGGGACATCAATGTGTCTTATTTTTCACACAGCCAAGCGCGCACACACAACACACACACAGCTATGAACACTAACAACTCGGTCCTTACATTTAGTTTATTTGGCTTCTACTATCCCACCTAGCATCATAAATTTCTCTCTTTTTCTTTCCAGCTAATATAATCATTTTTTGTTTTTTCCCTTCAGGAACGTATATCATTGCCCATTTTGCAATCTATGCCGGGTTGGGAGGGGTCTTGGTGTTGATTTTTTCCATTGCATGAAATGTAACTGTTGTCTAGCCTTGAAATTAGTGAACCACAAATGTCTGGAGAAAAGCTTAGAAACAAACTGCCCTATCTGTTGTGAATTCTTGTTCACATCAAGTGCAACAGTTAGGAGTCTCCCCTGTGGCCATTACATGCATTCAGCTTGTTTTCAGGTCTCTATTCTTCTCAATCTTGTTATTATACTATCAGCCAAGTTCTACTTTTTCATACTGTCGCATCTCTTTCCTCTTTAACTTATATGAATCAGTTTCTAGGGAGTCCATTAATGCATTTGGCTTGTCCTTTTGATCTGTTAGGCATACGCTTGCAGAAACTACATCTGTCCAATATGCAGTAAATCTATGGGAGATATGGCGGTAAGAGAATTTCTACCTTTTTCTACTTGCTTAATTGATACTTTGGAATTCCATAGCAAATGTGTAGTCTATTTCCTTCTTCATGTTCTTGTTATTATGGAGAGAGGCGCACTGAAATTGATGCCCATTTCAAAATCTGTCAAGTTTGTGCGCCAAAATGGTGTCAAACATGGGGCGAAAATGGTGAACACGATGCTTCCCCTCCTTCCTCAAAAAGTTTATGGGCTAGGAAGTTTTGCTTAATCTAACGTTTGGGGCAGTGATTCTAACGGGAAACCTGACCGGACCTCTGGTTCAGAATCTGGGCTCAACCTTGCTCCTTCGCCTGGCCTGCACAAGGAGCAACCACCACCGTTAGTGCCTAACCAGTTGGAGTTGACTGGAAAGCACTCCGATGGTTAAGTGACTGAAGGTGGTGGAGAAAGTACAGAGCGTTTTTGGTCAGAACATGCGGCATACCTCTTATGGTGTGGGGGCTGTAATCCTAGGGTTCAACCTCGCTTGAGCCTTCTGATCTGCCTGAGGGTGTAGCCTAAGCGTCTCGCCTGCATACGTAGCAACGCTGTTAGCACCTAACTGGATGGTGGTTTGTCCGGGAAGGCACTCCGACGATCAAGTTAGTGGAGGAAGGAGATGAACAGTACAGGCAGGAGTTAGGGTTTAGAGAGACGAGTGAGGCGTACTCTTCAGGGCTGATGGTTGTACCTTTTATAATGAACTCTTGGCTTGTCCTCCAAGTACCGTCTTGCTTAGCACGCATCGCAACCGCTCAGCTGACGTCTCACCTGACGATAGGAATCGAGGCGGTTACCCGCACATGCTAAATTTCGTCAATTCAGCTCGCACCTGTCTCAACGTTCATAATTTCTTCTTCTCCGGGCTCAAAGCTTGGCTTATCAATCTCACCCAAATATATCGTTCGGATGCCGGAAGCTGCACATGCCGACACAAGGCCTGCGGGGGCCTATGTTGCATGGATCCTTCACTTTGGCTGAAGTACCTGTGTCGATGTGTCCAACACGCGTAACAATTTTTGACAGTCGGATCTAATTGTCATGATATTTGCAGAAAAAGAATAGAAATTTGCTAGAAAAACGATATTTCTAGTCTCATGTACATAAAATAGCAAAATCATATTTTTCTTAACTCTTTTTTGTTTAAATACGTTTTTAAATACATTTTACGTTACATAATCTGAATAAATTATGCAATACGTACTACAAATAAGTGTTCACGACGTGTCCCTGTACCCACACCCAATTAGGGGACACATATCCCAGTATACTAAGATTTAAGTTTAGAATGTCCGACGCTTGGACTTGCACCTGCATGGAGCCCAAGTAACATTGGCGAGGGCTTCAGCATGGGCATTGTGCTGTCTACTGATCCATTCAATTTCAACGTCGTTAAAGTTTTTTATGAGGCTAACAACTTGTCTTACATACTTATTCATCCGGGGGTCCTTCGCTTTGTAATCTTCATTGAGGTGGTTCACGACTAACTGCGAGTCACTGTAAACCAAGACTTCGTCGGCCTTCATGTGTTCAGCCAGCTTCAGTGTTTAAATGGCTCACGGCGCACCGAGGCCAATGGTCCCCTTGAGCCTTGGCTCGCCTTGGCGAGGCACAATTTATTATAACAAACTGAATTCTAATATATGCAAATCTTTCAATACAAGCAAACACTTTTAAAACTTTCAAATGTCATAAAACGTAACCATTTCAATATTTAAACCACCAAATACTAAGCAAAACATATCATCCATAAAAACCTAACATATAGACATTTAGCTTTGGAAACAACAAAATGAACAACGGTAATCGAAACAGAGCAGAAGCAAAACAGAGCAGAAGACGAAGAAGAGGGGAAAAAACAGAGCAACAAACGAAAACAAAGAAGAGCAAAAGAAGAAGAAGAAGAAGAGGGGAAAAAACAGAGCATCAAATGAAAACAGAGAAGAAGAGAGCAGATCAACTTCAGAGGAGGGTTGGCTGCTGCCATGACTATCAATAGAGCAAATTTGATTTCTAGGGCTAACGTTAAGTTCCTCTTTACATTGAAGGAAATTATCCAGTGCCTTTAGCCCACCTTTATGCATCATAGATTAATGGTTGAGATTGATTATGGCCTAATCTAAATAAAGATGGCTAAAAAATCATTGAGGCGCGCACCATAGCGCCTTGCACTTCGCATTGAGGCGCGCGCCACAAACGCCTCACCTGAGCCTCGCTGATCTGCACTCCGCCACGACTCCCCGAGGCTCTAAAGGTGCGCCTCGCCACCATTTAAAACAGTGGCCAGCTTGAGTCCTACAATAAGCGCTTCGTATTCGGCCTCATTGTTAAAGGTCGGGAAATCGATGGAGATTGCACTCTCATGGTAGAGGGGCCTTTTTTGCAACAACTTCACTTGGTCTTGCCTCTATCGAGCATTCAATTGTTAAACCGCTCCTTCCTTCTTCTGTTACTTCACCTTGTTTGTCTGGTCCTTCGATGTCTAGCCCTGGGGTTAGCTCGGCGATGAAGTCGACCAGAGCTTGCCCCTTGATGGCAGTGGGCTGGTACTGAATATCAAAACTGCTAAACTCCACGGCCTATTTAGAGATCCAAGTGGACAAGTCTGCCTTCTGAAGGACCGACTTTAACGGTACTCGGTTATTACGATGATGGTGCAAGCTTGAAAGTACGAGAAGTTTTCTCTTGGCCAAGACGAGAGCCAATGCGAGCTTTTCCAACGGTAAGAACCTCGTCTCGGCTGGCAACATGGGAGATGGTTATATTTAAGTAGAGGTCCTCCTGACCTATCGGCGTGAAAAGAAAAGGAGCGTTCGAGAGGTAATGTTTCAATTGATTGAGCGCTCGGTCACACTCTTCTGTCCACTTAAGACTCCGTCAGCTCGTCTTGATGGATTGGAATAGCGGTCGGCAAATATCCGAATAGCGACTAATAAATTTGTTCAGGGCTGCTGCCATGCTGGTGAGACACTGTACCACACAGCTTCTTGATGCCACAGCTTCTTGATGCACCACACAGCTTCTATTCCCCGTCGGGTGACCAAGTAACCCAGAAATTTGCCCAAGCCAACTCCCAATGCGCATTTCTCGGTGTTAAGCCGAAGCTTACGCTCTTTCAGTGTGCTGAATTCCCATGTGAGATGCTCGAGGTGGTCCGACTCGAATTTACTGTTGCCGACCAACGTAGGCCGCCATTGTATCACCGAGCTGTTTCTCGCACATTTTGGAGACCATCGTTGTTATGTTGGCCCGGCGTTCTTTAGGCCAAAGGGACCTTATACCAGTATGTACCGGTACCCGTGCTTTATAGGTTGCGCTTAATCAACAGAGAGGGCTGAATGGTGTAGTTTGTAGGCAATTGGAACTAGATACTTAAATGGTGTCAGGTTGCATTTGAAGAAAATATCCATTGGAATGTTTACTAGTCACCTGTTTCATTACGCTCTAGGGATGGTTGGAAAACTGGTTCTATTGAGTGATCATCATCAAACTGACTGCACATTATCTTCTGATAAAAAAAAAAATCAAGCTGACTGCATTCTTTTTCTGTCCATGAGGATCTCACCTAGGCGTTTTCTACTTCTAATAGGCCTGAACAAGATCAGAAACCTTCCCAATGTGCCCATAAGAAGTGATCCCCTTTTTCTTTTTTTCTCATCAGGGTAATTCTTGGATAATCAGTAGTTTTTATTAATTAGATGAGAGGGGTGCAGAGTAAGAAAAGGTTATTCCTATTTCCGAAGGTACAAATCCGAAAAGCTAGCAAAACGAGATGAATTCACTGACTCGCATCAATGAGCTATTTCCTTGGATTGGGAAGCTCAATTGTTGCCAAAGAAAATTTTTAATCATTGTTGCTACTCTCTGCAGGATCAAATAATTCCAATCCCTCCGCCAGGGGCGGAACTAAGGGGGTGGTCAGTGGGGTCAAAATCTTCTTACATGACAACTAGTTAAGCACCTAACATATTATGCCAGAAAAAAAACATCCCAGGGTGGAGTTTTGTTTGTTCTTTCTACGCGCTCCTTCCCAATAAAATAAGGAACATTAACCAGATTAATTAGTGCGGCTGAATTTTTTCAATCTTCATCATGTTTGTTTACCTATTGAGAATATAGTACATCTTTTGCTTCTGTTCGTTCTAAAAGTTTTGATGCTCTCTACTTTCTCAGGTATACTTCGGTATGCTTGACGCTTTGCTGGCTACTGAGGAGCTTCCAGAGGAATATAGGGACCGTGTTCAGGTACTGCGCCTTCCTTCACAGTATTCAGAACTCTCTCTCTCTCTCTCTCTCTCTCTCTCTCTCTCTTCCCCGTGAATGTGTTTGTGTGTGTGGATTCTCAGGGCAATTCTGCATCAAGTCGTTCTATTCTGAGGGATAACTTCAATGATTTTCAATTTCAAATCTATGGGTTACCAAATAGATAAATAAAATCTTACGAAATTGAGATGACTTAGTGCTCCTATTTAGTTTATGCGCTGTACCATAATAATGTTGTAGGCTTCATCAAGCATTGCTGATTTATCAGCTCTTTCCCCTCCCCCCCTCTTTCTTTTTAGCACTTTTTATGTGAACTAATTTTCTTATTACATGACATTACAGGACATGCTTTGCAATGACTGTGAACACAAGGGCACGGCACGCTTCCATTGGTTATATCACAAGTGTGGCTCATGCGGATCGTACAACACCAGAGTGATCAAAAGCGAGTCCATTAATACCGACTGTCCTCCATCCGATCAATGAAAGGTGTTCTCCTTTTCTACAGTATTGGTATTGCAAATGAGAATCACAAGTAGGAGTAAATGTTGTACAGTGAAATTTTGCCTCCAATTTTATTGTGGTGCCACAATAAAGGTTACTGTCTCATCTTCAGCTGCCTCCTTCAACCCATCATTGTAATCATTTCAGCAATCCAGGTTTTTAACTGGCCATGCCAATGATATTCCGTAGTTGTGCAGTTTAGGTCATTGCCAACATCCAAAACTGTTGTTTTGGAATGGTCCATCCTGACAGGAATTGAACTATACGTTCAATCCACAATGCCCCTACAGATCTTGAAAAGTAGAGTCACCAGGGCCGGCTAATGGGGGAGGCGGGGGAAGCATGGGCTTCGGGCCTCCAAAAAAATGCTAAAATCGAGGGCCCCAAATTTTCAGTACCCATATATATGTATACATATCTATATATTAGGCCCAAATATTTTTACTCTAAGCCTCCTTAAGAAAGATTAAATGGATTGACTATATTGTCTATCGAGAAGGATTTGGCAAAGAAACTTGAGTTGGAGACTTAATTAGTACGTTTGTGGCAAAAAGTGCGAGAAGAATAATTTTCAAGTGATGGATTTTGAAATATTATAATGGTTGCATTTTTTTGGGATAACGGTATGTATACTTTTCTAATGGTAAAGTTTTATAATGGTGTTCTTTGTACGGAACTCTTTGTCGATCAACTTTTGTATGAAACATATGGGGAGGCCTCGTTTAAGCGGTTCGCTTCCGGCCTCCAAAACTTATGAGCCAGCCCTGAGAGTCACAGCAACAAAAAACAGTGCGTAGCAAACGGAAACAAGAAAGACGCACAAATATGTGGAAAATCCCAACGCGAGGGAAAATCACGGGAGCTACATGGAGTACAAGTCTTCTCTCTTCTCTCCCAAAAAGTTTGCACCTCTTGTGTTTAATCTGAAAAGCGCTTAACCCTAATTGCAAACCTACTGCATTATAAATAAGCAAGACCCAATGGCCAAAATTGCTTTGCCGAAACACAAAATTCCGTTTTCGCAGCAAATTGTACAGTGGGGGCTTCGTCCTCTATACCCCGGGCTATACTTTCGCTGAAGGTTGGTCTACATTCCTAATACATCCTCATCCTTTGATAGAGTTGAAGAATTTTACTAGAAACAGATTTGGGAAATTTCACTAGGAATAGATTGTTAGTGAAATTTCACTAACAATTTCAAAGTGCGGAAACCAACTGTAAAAGATCTTTATTGATGGTGAAATGCAATTACAAGAGAGAGGATGGAAATTTGAGGAAGAAGAGAGAGAAACAAGAATAAGAGTAATAAAATTCACACCTTCTCTATGCTCCTCTCCACTACTTTTATAACAGAAACAAACAACCAAACAAAATGTAACGACTGTAGCAGAATTACAAGCACAAAATTACACGAAAAGTCCTTAGTATTTGCTAAAATATCGTATAAGTCCCCAAGGCTTATCATTACCACCCTCTTGAGACAAACCTTGACCTCAAGGTTGGAAGTGAGGGAAGCGTTGATGAAGATCATATCAGCTCTCCCATGTAGCATCTTCTGGAATTGCATTTGCCCATTGAACCAAAACCATAGAAAGAGGACGATTGTTTCTCTTGACCAAATTCCTGTCCAGAATGGCCAAAGGTTCAAGTTGCATATGCCCATGATCATCAGTAAGGGGTAAACTGGTCTGCACCACAGCACCCATACCCAGCTTCCTTTTGAGCAAAAATACATGGAATACTGGATGTATCTTGGAGGTAGCTGATAAGGCAAGCTTGTATGCCACTGGGCCCACTCTTTGCAGTATTTGGTAGGAGCCAAAGTACTTGTTTCATCCTATGTTGAGAGGTAGCCAAATGTTCTTTGAGAATCTTGAGTGTAGCTTCTCTGTCCAACAACAATTTCTCAGCTGCAGCCACACTAGTCCCACCAAGAGCATAATGGATTAGGCTAGGAGATGTTTGACCATAAAGGGCCTCATAAGGAGTTAGGCCGGTGGAAACATGGAAAGTGGTGTTGTACCACCACTCAGCCATTGGCAACCACTTACTCCAAGTGGTTGGCCTATCACCAGCAAGGCATCTTAGGTAGTTTTCAAGGCATCAATTAACTACTTTAGTTTGGCCGTCAGTCTGAGGGTGATAAGCGGTGCTCATGCACAAAGTGGTGCCCTACAAACGAAACAATTCTTGCCAGAAAGTGCTAGTAAAGGTAGGATCCCTGTCTGAGACAATTGATAGTGGCATGCCATGGAGTTTGAATATGTTATCCAAGAAAACCTAAGCCACATTGTTGGTGTATAAGGATGTGTGAGGGTTATAAAAAGGGCATACTTGCTCAAACGACCCACTACCACCAAAATTATAGTTTTCTGTGTAGAACTAGGTAGACCCTCAATAAAATCCGTAGAGATATCACTCCAAAGTCTATTAGGGATGGGTAGTGGCTGTAGCAGTCCTGGTGTGGCCACTGTTTCAAACATCACATTCTGCAACATATTTGAGGACAGCTTGCTTCAGGCCTTGCCAGTAGAAAGCTTGTTTAAGTCTTTGACAAGTCATTTCACCTCTTGAGTGCCCTCCTGCAGGACTGGCATGGTGTTCATGGATCAACTTGGTTCTGAACTGGTCACCATCTCCCACTATGAGTTTAGACATGTAATACAACATATCATGCTGCCATACAAAAGAGGGATGGCTAGCTGGATCCTGTTGTAAGTCCAAGATGATCTGCTGCAGGCCTACATCTTGCTTCCAATTCTCCTTTAAGGCTTCCACCCAGTTACAAAGTACTACCACCAAAGCAGACAAGTTACCCTGCTCCTCCATAGCAATAGTTGTTCCCTCACTAACCCTGGACAGTGCATCTGCAACCACATTGGTTTTCCCAGTTCTGTAGGTAATCTCATAATCAAAACCCATGAGTTTGGAGAACCACTTTTGTTGCATAAGGGTAGTGACCTTTTGTTCCAGTAAGAATTTCAAACTCTGATGGTCGGTTTTGATTTGAAAATGTCTCCCCAACAAGTAGTGCCTCCATTTGGTAATAGACATCACCACTGCCAGCAATTCTTTCTCATAGGTGGACAGTCCCAGACTAGTTGGAGATAGAGCCTTGCTGTAAAATGCTATAGGTCTAGCTTCCTGCATCAACACTGCTCCTATCCTGCTGTGCAAAAAAAAAAACACTGCTTCTATCCTTTTTCCAGATGCATCACACTCCGGAACAAATGTTTTAGAATAATCTGGCACGAGTAAAACTAGAGATGTGGTCATTGCAGTTTTAAGTCGTAAGAAAGTTTGTTTCAGCTTCTGAATTCCACTTGAAGGCATCCTTTCTAAGCAGCAGGGTTAAGGGCTGGCATATCTTACCATATCCTTGTATGAACCTCCTGTAGTAACCAGTTAACCCTAGAAACCCTCTTAATGCCTTTAGTGAAAGAGGCCTTGGGCAGTTGACTATATGCTCAAGCATAGTAGGGTCAGCTGCCACTCTTTGAATTCTTATGACATGGCCTAAATACTCCACTTGTTGCTGACCAAAGGCACGTTTAGACAGTTTTGCATATAGCTGATGTTCCCTTAACTTGGCCAAGGTTAGTGCAACATGTTCCAAATGGTCTGTCCATTGCTTACTATAGATCAATATATCATCAAAAAAGACCAACACAAACTTCCTTAAGTAAGGTCTGAATACATCATTCATTAAACTTTGGAATGTGGATGGTGCATTTGTTAGACCAAAAGGCATCAAGAGGAAATTGTAGTGCCCCTCATGTGTTCTAAAAGCTGTCTTTTTAACATCCCTGAGGTTCATTCTGATTTGGTGGTAACCAGACCTTAAATCCAACTTAGAAAAATATTGAGCCCCTTATAATTCATCCAGAAGTTCATCAATTATTGGAATAGGGTACTTATCCTTAACAGATTCCTTATTCAAAACTCTATAGTTAATGCACATCCTCCAAGAGTTATCTTCGTATTTAACTAGCAACACAGGTGCAGAGAATGGAGATAAATTGGGCCTAATCACACCACTTTCCAACATTTCCTTAACTATTTTTTCTATTTCATTCTTTTGTATGTAGGGGTATCTGTAAGGCTTGATGCTAGGAGTCTGAGTACCAGGCTTGAGAGGTATTTGATGGTTATGAGATCTAAATGGGGGTAAGCATGTGGTAGTACCAAATACATCATTAAAATTTTGCAAAACCTTACTAGGATCAGGATGTACATCATTGGTGGGCAAGGCTTGTAAACTGCACACCTGTGCTATCACCCCTTGAGGTTTCTTCCTGGTCATATGGCTCATCTGTTTTGCATCAACTATTTGCACTTTCAGGTGTAATCCCTCCCTTGAGCACATGCTTCTTCCCAAAAGCTGTAAATCCCATCTGGAGGTTCTGGAAATCCCACAGCACTCGCCCAAGAGTAAAGAGCCATTGCACGCCTAAAACCATATCACATCCTCCCAGTGGTAGTAGTCTTATCTCAGTGCTAAAGATAGTGTTCTGCATTGTCCAATGGAAGTCCTTCACTATAGCTTTACTGCAGAGCTTGGTACCATCTGCTACTATCACAGATAAAGGACTAGTGGGTTGAATACTAGATCCTGTTCTTTTTGCAAACACAGGATCTAGGAAGTTGTGTGTACTTCCAGAATCAATTAGGATATCTACCACCTGTTTCTTAACTTGCCCTTGGATCCTCATTGTTCTACATGATTGTATTCCTGACAGTGCATGAACTGAGATCTAAAACTCCTTTTGTACCTCCTTCTGTTGGTAATTCCTGTTGGACTTCTTCAAACGTCTCATCTTCCTCCTTAGCTTCCAGCATAAAAAGCTATTTTTTCTTACAAACATGCCCTCTGTAGTACTTCTCATCACAGCCAAAACACAACCCTTTAGACCTTCTTTCATCAAAATCCTTCTAGGTTAATTTCTTAACTGTAGTTCCCATTTCAAAAGGCTTGTGGTTGGTGCCAGTCATCTTTGAGGGTACAGAACTTGGGATGTACTTGGGAAAAACTTGAGAAACCTTGTTTTTCTTAGCCAAAGCTTCTATAGCTTCCTCCTATAGCCTTGCCAAACCCATGGATTGGGCAATGGTCCTAGGTTGAAACATCTTTACTCCTACCAATACATCATCCTTCAACCCACTAACAAAACAGTTGATAAAAAATTCATCAGTCAAGCCACTAGTCTTGTTGGCCAAGTCTTCGAATTTTTCTTGGTACAATTTCACTGAACTCCATTGACGTATTTTAGTGAGTTAACCCACTGGGTCATCGTAAGCATTATTCCCAAACCTTAACAATAGAACCCTAGAAAATTCTTGCCAATTGCGTAGGGGGATTTCTCATACCACCTATACCAGTTCATGGCTTTATCTTCTAGGTGTAAGGTGGCCAGTCGTAGCTTCTATGATTCGTCTATGGCATTCAATTCGGAAAAAAATTCGCATTTATAAAGGCAAGATTCTGGTTCTTTCCCCAAAAAACTTTGGAAAATCCAACTTTGGTTGAAAAACCCTAGAATTCAGATGGGGATTTGGCAGAAGCGGTTGTAATGGTGAAGATGAAGAAGTCGTTACCTTTTCAGACAGTCCATCATACTTTGAATTCAGAGTTGTAATCAACTGTGTAAGACTGTCAATCGAATTCTTGATCCCATCCAAGGCCTCAGCATGTCGCTCGGTAATTTCTGCATTCCTTCGAATCGAATCCTCCATACGCTTCATTTCTTGTGAACGAGTATTTTCTGCCATCCTTTTCCCACAGCCAAGAACCGATGGCTTTGATACCACTGATAGAGTTGAAGAATTTCACTAGGAACAGATTGTTGGTGAAATTTCACTAACAATTTCAACATGCAGAAACCAACTGTAAAAGATCTTTATTGATGGTGAAATGCAATTACAAGAGAGAGGATGGAGATGAGAGGAAGAAGAGAGAGAAACAAGAATAAGAGTAATACAATTCACACCTTCTCTATGCTCCTCTCCACTACTTTTTCAACAGAAACAAACGCTAAACAAAATGTAACGACTGTAATAGAATTACAAGCACAAAATTACACGAAAAGTCCTTAGTATTTGCTAAGATATCATATAAGCCGCCAAGGCTTATAATCCTCGTAAGGGACTGGTAGGACTGCCCTACGATGTGCCCATTCTCTAGTAGTCGAGGCCTTTTTTCTTTTTTCTTTTTTCTTTTTTCGTGTCGTGGACGTTTTGAGATTTTTTAGAAGGGAGGAGAATAAAAAAAACCCCTCTCTCGATATATTCTGAGACTCTCTCTACATCTTTGAAACCCTAGCTACCTCCCCGTTTCACCACCTTTTGCGGCGAAGGGAGGTGGGATTTACTCTCTCTCTCTCTTTAAGATCTTGGACCTATCCTCTTATCTCCATCACTTCTTCATCTTCCTCCCTGACTACTCTACTAGGTTTAACTGCCGCCGTTTCATTATCTGTCGTGGGTTTTCTCTAGGGGTTTCACCCATGTTTCTTGTCCGCCGAAATTGTCGAGATCGAGTCGAATTCTATCGTGGTTTTTTTTTATAATTGAATATTCGAGCTAGCTTGCACACACCTCAACTAATTCTAAAGCCTTGAAGGTGACAACTAGGCATAATCCACAGCGGCCCCAAGGTTTGGGATGGTTGGTCTCCGTGAGATTCAAACATTCGACCTCATGGTCAAACACTTACGGCTTTCTCATGCCCACTTTGCCAACCGGTTAACAATCATTTTCATTGAGGTACCTTCAACAATTTTTGGCATTAAAGTTGATCAAAGAACCCTTTGTAGCACGTTTATTTACACATTTAGTTCCTGCGAGAAAATATCCAAACAATACTATTCTAGGCATATCAAAAAGTCAATTTCTGATTCGTTTCAAGTTATTTTGGAAATTCTGTCTACTAGAACTAATTGAGATTTTCAATGAACTTAATTTTACATATTGACAACTCTGTTAAAAATACACAAACAAGTTGAAAATAAGGGTTAAAAAGGAATAAAAAACGTCAATCTAAACCATGCTAACAAAGGCATAAATCCGCTAGAGTATTGGGTCCAACCAACGTGGAATGTTGAATTCAAGTTTCTTTTACAAAGTTGGGACAAATCACAAGTAACGAATGTCCAAACTTCATCCTTCAGGGGAATTCTGAGTTTGTACAATCAAATTCATCTTTTCTTGTATGGATGCTATTGACAGGCACCAAATTTAACACAAAGTTGTCCAAAAAACATGAGGCGGGCTACAACAGATCCAGTAAAATGGTAATCAACTGCTAACTGAACCAATATGTTCATGGATCAGTTAGCCAGGCGTATATTGTGAATTGCGACTTTAATCACCGTAAATCAATTACATCAAACCTCACTTTGGGATCCATGTAAACATCTGTACATTGTTTGTAAATTGGGCCCCCGTCTGGAGGCGGGTCATGTGGGTGAAATCCACGACGAGGACATTGTCTTATGACTGTCATGCCACCTGGAGTAGTTAACCGAAAAATACCATGGTTTCTGCGTGTGCAGAAAATAAAACTAGAAATCACATGAAAGCGTAGAAGCAAAGCTGAGCATAACCAAATTGAGAGTATTCCTTACCTTGAACTATCTTTCGGTGCCATAACAATAGCAATAGCTTCTGGCAACATAATCTGGAGAAGGATTACACAGTCGTTAAAAGGGAATAAGAAGCATACACAAATGCTTTGCCTCCATCCCGAAGATCATAGTTTGCTAGCAAAAGTATGTCATTCCAAAAGAGGCGACATACTGTCAAATATAACTAGTATGGGACACCTGTCACCTGATTTTCTCAAATGATCTTCACTACAAACTACCACAGGAAACCAAATCTAAGAAGATTCCCTATTGTTGCACAAGCTTTTGGCAGAAGTTAATCGCCTCGGTAAGCAGATGAAGGACATAGAAAACTATCAACTTAACCACGCAATACAGATGGAACAAAGATGACGATTCACAGGAGTTATAGCACCTCAAGTACAGGTGTATGAATTTCAAACAAAATCACTTGGTACAAACTGTAAGAAATAAAGCTCTTAAACAATTATTCAACCATCCAATCCAGGACGGGGAAAAAATCACAACTCAATCGCTATATGATTGAAACTAAAATCTCTATATAAGATCCAATATCAGTTCATATAAAGAAAAAAGCTATTCCCAAAGAGAGTAAAGCGGAGGTAAAATATAACGAGATTATTTAAGGAAATTGAATGACTTGTAAAGCTACTACAAAATTCAAAATCCCAAACTTGAGTTTCCATGAATACGTAATGAACTTGAGCAAAAGTTCAAATGGAGGACTAAGAAGGATGGAGGTAGATTAATTGGTACACGATTCTTTTCTAGTACGGACTGCGCGGATTATCAAGCTTTATTTGGATAGAGAGCTTAAATATGATATACGTACCTACATAGGTAAGAAGTAAGGATACGAATTAACAAGCAACGATATGCGGAGATCTTAATTTTTCAATAAATAAAACATGAAACCCTTGGGGGCAAACTAGATTAAAAAATATAGACGTTATATAATATATATAAGTAGTTTTTTTTTTTTGTTGTTGTTGAGAATATGATATATAATATGTAGTTGATGGAAGAGAAAACATTATTTCTATCATATTAGGGATAAGAAACACCTATTAACATCATAAATACAGCTTTTTATGATTGCGGCAATAATTGTCACTGAAAAGGTATTCAAGAAATACGATTTCGTTCCCCAAACTTTTAAGAATTGCATGGCCTCCCCGACGTGTCCTAACATGTTTCCGAGGACCCCCAATGAATCCCACAAAAATAACATGACAAATTAATCAGAAACATAGATGGGCATGTTTGATACATGTCTGGAGTGTGCCCAAAGGTGTTGGACACGCCAGAGTTGTGTTCCAGCCTCACGTATTTAAGTAGCGTGCTTCTTAGATATGTAGTAGAGGGTGCCAGGTGCCAACTCTATACTCCCTCTGTCCACTTTTGTTTGTCCCTCTTGGGAGAACATGCATATTTGCAGACAAAAAACAATATTGCAATCGATATGTTTTTTAATTGTTCTACGCCAATTAAGACTTAATTGAGCACTTTTGATTGGTGTAAAAACTTTTCAAAACTATCCATGCGAATATATTATTTTGATTCCAAGAGTGACAAGCAAAAGAAGACAGAGTAATAGCATAGGGAGCTCCATATACATGCTGCATAAGAGAAAAGGTAAAATTGTGTGATAACACTACTCTTTTACCACATAGTAGATGTACTTTTGCACCAAAGAAATAGCTTTAGAGGCGGGCTTGTACAATGCAAAACAAGAAAAAGGAGAAAAAACAAAGGAAGAGTCGCATACCTGATATGAGTAATGAGTGTGAACATCAATTGATGACATGAAACAAGACTGTGTAGGATGCGTCTGCGATATGAGACCCAGTAAATAATCAAACTGTTTAGCTTCATAGTTCATGGGGAAATAAATGCAAAAGAGCATAACAGCCAGTGAACCACACCCAAGTATGCAACTGAAGTTCCTATAGAGAACAAGGATAGCTGACACACGTTACAGTGTCGAGCCACACCAATTATCCTTCATCAGAGCAAAACATCACTCAGAGGAGGGATTTGTTTATCTAGATAAGTACAAGTAGATATGTTGAGAGAGAGAGAGAGAGAGAGAGAGAGAGAGAGAGAACGCAGATGCAACTACGATTCACTCTATCAATTAACTGAAGCCCAAAGATATGCATATGCTCTACATACATGCATTTGCAAGTTATTTTGAATTAACTTCCTTATGTTTGTTATATATGTAACTTTACAAAAAAAACCTTCCTCAGCTGCGTCTGTAAAATTCATAATCTAAAAGAATCTCAACAAGTGGTTGGCCAGTAGAAAATGTTTTCTGTAAAATATCCAAGCAATAGGTGAACTGGTGAAGTCTATGTAGCAGATTCTTTGGTAACCAGATTTGATTGATGAGGAGAATCTACATTTTCTTGGCGGTCATTTCTTATTTGAAAAAAGACAACATGCTTAGAGACATCAGTGAAGCAACACCCCTCTCACTACAGTATGGAGGAAGTACTTTAGGGTGCCACTTTACAGTGCTGGAAACAAAGGAAACCCATAGGTTTTTGGAAGGTTCAACAAAGACAAGGTAGGAATCTAACAGCATTTCAGTTGAAGGAAATGGACTCTTCTCTAGCTACAATAAACCTTACTAAAATAAGCCATGCTAACTGTGACACTTCATACATCCACGTGCGTCTGTGCGATGAAGTCAACATCCTTGACAGGACATTTCATGGTTGGGAAAATGAATGTTCTTGTAAAGTCCACCAACAACTCCACAATAGTGTTTGGAAAGAGAAGGTCGAACTCAGGATCAAACACATGCATGGCAACGACACGCTGTACTGGCAAAAATTGTCTTGAAGTTTCAAAGATAAGAAAAATCTTATTTTGGGCTGTGGAAATTAAATAATCAAATTAAGGGTAACTACTGGTATGAACTTTGAAGTGAAAAAACAAGGGTTACGTGGTTTGGCCACATTCTGGAGACTAGCAGCCAGTACTAGACATATAAGAGATACTTAAATAGAATTATCCCCAGTCCCATCATTCTTTAAGAAAACACACCTAAATGGGTGCCATAGATGTGTTCGACACGTATCGGACAAGCTCAGCCATGTACTACGGTTCAGCCATGTGCTACAGTTCGGCCATGCCTGACGGTGAGCCTAGTGAGACTATTGATCCGTTAGGCCCTTGAGGACCGTATAATTCGGCCCACTACAATTACAGAGACTATAAGAATAAGTTAAGCCCAATGAGTTGCCTTATAGGTGAATCAAATGGTCTTGGAGACAATAAGCTTTTACAGCAATTGGCAGCCCTACCAAAAATAACAGATAAAGAAGCAGAAATTTATGACCTTGAAATTAAATAGCTCTAGATTTTCAGACAAGGCAATAACGCACAAGTTAATCAAAGAACAAGCCTTTAGCAAATAAAAGAATCAACTCATAAGGAAATTAACAATGACCAATTCGACTAGACCGGTAAACCCCGTATGAATCACCAATAACTGACAATATAATATTGTAATCAGCACATAAATACTCACGTGAATCCACCCAAGGGGAAACAGAGATTGCTTATCCTGAACTTCAAATATTTCCTCTTCATTTGTTGTCTGACACTGATAAAAAAGAAGGTATTGGTATAACAGTTCTGAATAATAAGCAAAAAAAAAAAAAATTCTAAGAAGGCAAGAAGTCATGTCCATGTCAGAAGCGTCACAAGATGGGTGTTGGCATGCGCACAACTGTATTCGCTAATTTTTCATTTTTCGCTAATTTTTCATTAGTGAGATGCTCTGGATCATGAATAAATGAAGCATGGTAATGAGCACAGAAATTAATTTGGGTCTCTAGGCCTGCCCTCCATGATGCCTTTTGGCTTTGATTTGAGGGTATGGTTCTGCAGCAAGACGTCCATGTAGCTCCTCGGCTCTTGGAGGTTTAGGGGAAACACTGTTTCACTGGTACTCTGAGAGTAGCCACTTTGTGCATATTGCCAAAGGTTAGGTCTGTCTCCAATCATCCCCGCCCATACCCCAATCAACCCCAATGATTGGGGATTAGATGGGTTCTGTTATTGTGTTGTTGTGGATACACTACAAATCTCGACACTTGGGGGACAATCGTATCAACTGATTTTAACACTTTGTAACTTCAACTAAAACAACTAAGCATTCAATGATTACAAAAGAATGCAGACTTACCTATAATCCCACCTTCCAAGGACCAAACCTTCAAATGTGTTAATGAATAACAATTTCTAAAGTAGAACTTCGAAAGTTTTTGTCCACACTTATTTTCCATTATCTTACTATTTCGACAGATGGATTATGACATTACTTGCACTGTAACAGTATACATATCCACATGATTGTTTTTCATGTCTATAAACGCATCTATATTTGCATCTTTAACTGTGTTCTTTCCAAATTGCCATGTCGGTGTGGGTGCATCCATGTCAGTGTATCTCATCATATCCATGCCCATGTCCATATTCATGCTATGTACCTTAACCATAATTCCTAGTACCGAAAGAATAATTCCTTACCGAATCTGATGTTGATTCTTGCTTTGGAATAATGAGCGCTGTAACATAAAACTTCCTATTTTTCTGCAGAAAATAAAAATAGAATCAAACACGGTTGGGATCAAGTAGAATTATGACAGGTTTAAAAGCCTTACAAGTGAACCAGCGAGAACACCACAAGTTTCTAAATTTTTGTCTGTATTTGACTTCGCTAGCTTCATAAAGCTATCCATCAATGTTGTTGACTGCAAAGAGACAAGAGGTAGGGTAAGGAAGAGAACTCCAGCCGCTATTATATCTGAACTAGGTAATGTCCCATAAAATTAAATATTCAAAAGCTCTTTTGGTGATGAATTAAGCAAAACAGAAATCTGTTTGTTTTAAAATTTGTGATGGATCCTTATTTCCTTCCACTGTTAAACCTGTATTGGTGAATGCTACATAAAACTAAGGCCCCCTTTGGCCCAACTTTTCAAGAGCTTTTTGGCACGGTCTCTTAATTTTTTAGATTCGGGTCAAATTTATACATCATATCATTCGTCCTGATGAGAGGAATTTGAGAAGTATAAAAAGATAGACCAAAGTTGAAAAAATGAAATCATAGAAGACAAGAAAAAGACCCAAAAGGAGAGTCTTATATGAGTTTTTGTCACCTTTGGTCTATATTTCTATACTTTTCCGATTCCTTTCATTGAGCTCAACGATTTGAAGTAAAAATTATTCCCCAATCTAGTAAAAGTTAGGAGAAACACTAAAAAAACACCATAACAAAAAACCGCCAAGAAATTAGGCCAATGGGAGCCTAAACCTTGGCAAGTTTTTGGTGATGACTAGGCAAAACTGAAATTTGTTCAGCGTAAATTTTCATGGTGGAGTTGAAGGCTAATTCGACCAATACATTCAAGATCAAAAATCACCTTACAGGTCGCATTACATTATCAGTCAAGTACCTCCAACTCAAGAGCCTTCTAATTAGATGCCAAGGTTAAATTACGGCTATTCGGAACTCGCTGAATTCAACCAATAAATGATTCACTACAGTTTTTATAGGAATCAGACCTATAGCACCTAAATGTTAACCCATTAAGGAGAAAGTAAGGAGAAAGTTAACAGTCCCTTTAGCTGATACACATGGAATAACATTCAGAATGTCTTTCACCAAAAGAAGGTCGGACAACAAGTCAAGCACAATAAAAACATAAACAAGAACATGAATAGAAACACACACGCACGAGCGCGTGCACAGAGAGAGATTCTCACAATGTGCAATTGCAGTGGAGATTCCGAAGAAACTAAACCACCAGGCAAGGAATTCTCCATGCCATGATCTGCCTCGGTTACTGGGTGTGAAGGAGGAATCAAATCTTGTACATCTGCTAAAACAGGAGGGGGAGAAGGCTGTCTGATAATATCTGTTTGCAGCGGAATTTCTACCGATTCAAAGGATATCAAGGAGGCAGGTTCCTCATCACGATTAATCTTCTTATCATCGTTCAATGGAAGAATGGCTTCGATATCTAATCTTGTGTTTTCTGAGTCGCTAGAGGCTTTTTCGCTCAACACTCCATTTTCTGTAGCTTGACGCAAGCTGTTTTCCCTTGATACAGTAGTAGATGCATTCACTCATCAGAGCCAGGTAGAAATTAAGAAAACAAAAGAAACAAAAACAAAATATCACAGCGAACTGACTAGCTGCAAACTCAAATTACTGGCTGCAGCTTGGGCTGAGAAACAACATGGTTGAATATGATTCCACCAACATCATGATCTT
Source organism: Gaultheria prostrata (assembly GCA_036023075.1). Classification (NCBI taxonomy): domain Eukaryota; kingdom Viridiplantae; phylum Streptophyta; class Magnoliopsida; order Ericales; family Ericaceae; genus Gaultheria; species Gaultheria prostrata. The sequence goes on along the minus strand of JAXBDA010002632.1, from coordinate 20,828 downwards.
CTTCTTTGCAAAGTTTCATCTTTCCAGACAAATCAAGAATGTAATCGCTATAAACAACCTAGTTTTTGGTGCATAACTTAGAGTAATTTGGACCACTAGTTGAGGTTTGAGTGCACAAATACCAATGATTTTTTTATCGGCAAGCAAAATATCAACGTTGATATCAGATTCCAAAAGTAAGATGGATAGACTTATCGTCAATTATCTAGTATCTGAATGTTCAAGAGCCTATTGAAAAAATTGTAGATTTCTGTTGTATTTCACTTCTCATACTCACAAAATAAGAGTTCTATGAATCCTCATAGCAGTTATTAAATGAATCTTCGTATCAGTTCTTTGCTTTTGATTAAACAGAATTGGGTGTAGATTAATTTACCCCAATTTGTAATTCACAGAACAATCACAGAGGAGAGTGGCTTCCTTGTCAACCTCTTCCCCTGTAATATCTCTCTGCAAATAATAACCTGGTACTCATTTTTCCATTGACACATGGCCAAACAATGTTTAACGTACTATACACAAATTTTTTTTTTTTATCCGAATACACATTTTTTTAACATATGGATTACACAGTATACACATATAAAAGGATGTGATTGTCAATGCTTTTCCATCTTCTACCATTATTTATGGTTACACTGATTCTCTTGGTCTAGAAAAGCTTAATGTAGTTCTACAATAACTCTTCAATAAATCTAACCTTGGGATTTCAACCGGAGTAAGGTCTATATTGCTTGGATACTGGACCTACATTCACAAGATAAAAAAGTCAGTCTACTCCCTGAAATAACAAATCAAAACAAAGTCAGTATATCTGAATTCTGAAGTACATCATACCCTTTTATCAATACTAGGAGGTTGCCACTGCCCGTAGAGCCCACTTGGACCCAAAATAGAATGTCTCGAACGAGTTTCTTCCTTTGGATAGGGCAGGGTTAGCGATCTACAGCATGAAAAGAAGCTTGAGGGTAAGCAAGAAGAAGATTCCTCTCTTCTTCTTTTTTCTTTTTGTTCATTTATTATTTTCTTTTTCTTTTATAATCCTACTGTATTCTCATATGATTTTCTTTTTTAAGAGGGGGGAGGACTGATAATTAAAACGAACTCACATCATTACATGATTAAAACAAGTTCAATTATCCACTATCACATGCACTTATCCTTGTCCTATAACATTTTAGTCCAGAAAACAAGGCAGGAAACATAGCTGAATGCAAATGATTTTCATCAGAGTGCATTTACTGTGACAGCCCATGACCCACCTGGATGCAATGGAGTTCAGTGATATAAGAGAATAGATCATGCCCTAACATGCACAAGGCCTTTTAAAGCCATGCGGGCGTCAAAGCTCGTTGGTACTTCACAGTTAAGCGTGCTCGCCCTGGAGTAATCCTGGGATGGGTGACCCTACTGGGAAGTCCATGGAGCTTGGGCGGCCAAAGTGGACAATATTGTGCAAGGCGGGGGCGGGTCGTTACAGTTGGTACCAGAGCACAACCCCGGACTACAGGGTAGGAGCCACCTCTAGAATCCCTGTGTGGGAACAAAGTGCTATGCAGAACTAAGTGCTATACCTCCCGGGGGAAGGTCGCTGGGCCAATATGCAACGACGACGTTGCATCCTAAGGTGGGGAGAATGTGACAGCCCATGACCCACCAGGATGCAACGGAGTTCAGTGATATAAGAGAATAGATCATGCCCTAACTTGCACAAGGCCTTTTAAAGCCGTGCGGGCGTCAAAACTCGTTGGTACTTCACAATTAAGCGTGCTCGCCCTGGAGTAATCCTGGGATGGGTGACCCTACTGGGAAGTCCAAGGAGCTTGGGCGGCCAAAGCGGACAATATTGTGCAAGGCGGGGGCGGGTAGTTACATTTACAGTTCACAATTGGTTTGTACTCTTTGAGTTCACGCTATAAGCAAATGTCTAAAGACTAAAGCGACACATTTACGCAAAAGGACCATAGTCCAATGGAACTTCAAAAAGGAGTGAGGCTTTTAATTGAGAATGTCATGCCTAGACAGTTCATTTAGAAGGTCTGGTACAACCTCAAAAGTGGCTTTTTGACAATTGCCACTATAGCAAAAACTATGTATCTAGTACTGTACCCAGAACTTTAAAACAGTCACCCAAAAAAGACTACATGTTAACCAAATCAAACAACATTACAAAAAAAACATGTCGGCTGAATCCCAACATTATCTGCACAAACTGTTAGGATTACAATCTTTGGTTAGGTATGATCCCAAAACCAAAAAAACTTCGGTCTACCAAATTATGATGTTTCAGAAACCAAGAAAAGAAACGATTACCGTGGAGAAGATGGCTGATTGTAAAGTCTAAATTGGGGTCTACCATACTGAGCAGAAGGAGAAAAGGTGAAAAAGAGTGATCTTAGCTCCACAGAAAGAAGCAACTGTTGAACTAATTGTGGTTGTAGATAACATGTTAAACTACTGTCTACTAAGCATAAATAGGGGTAAAAAGTCATTCCCTCCTATTCCCATTAGGACAAAGCAACAGGAGTGCACATACTGCTAGTCACATTAGTCGAGCTATTTAACCAGATTGCCAGTTGAAACGAACCCCTTTGGAGGATGTCCAAGCACTTACAATCTGCGGAATTGCTCTTCTACAGGCTTGGCATGCACAGATGGCTGAGTCCTTGAACCTTGATACAAATATCCTTGACCAGCAGGACGCTGTGTCTGTCAGATGGAAATAGCTTATCAAACTACAAACTTTACATTGGTGTAATACAAATTAAACAATGAGCAGCACATGAAACAGACAATACTTTAGATTTAAAACATATGCAATGCTTGAGAGACTGTAATACAACCCAGTCACATCTAGTAAAAGCTAGAACTTCTAAGCCCAATTAAAGAATTGGAAACAAACAAGTTGGAAAAATGATAAATACCCGTTGAGATGGTGCATTTGTACCTTGGTTATAACCAAACTTGTCAGGCTTTGCTTTTTGATAGGAGGCCACTCCAATGAGGAATCAAACCGACTATTTTGAGGAACGTGACTCCAACCATTTGCTTGATCCATGTGTCTTCTGTTTAACTCGGCAATCTTCTTTTGCACTTTCGGCTTCAACATCTCCATTTCACTCACGGCACTCAATAATTTCTATAATTAGGAATTCATAAACCAAATTGCACCTGTTAGGCTTGCAATCAGGAAAGGTACTCTAGATTTCCATAAGCATATATGTGATCACAATACCTTCTTTAATGTCAACTTATTGCTTTGTGGAGATGCTTTATACTCTCGATGGAATGGTATTGTATCAGAGACCAGACTGAAGAAGAATAAGTCAGTTATACATGACACCATACTAGATATCAAGAATATTCCAACGCTGAAGTACCCCCTCCCCAAAAAATAACAATATTTTGAAAGCCCATCCGGTTTCCCAATCTGGTAGCAGGACATAACAACAAATAGAAGTCAAAGCGGGAATAAGTAAATGTACTCTTGTTCATTTCTCACCTCGAAAACCGGAGAAGCATGACATATAGATCTATAATGTTGTCCTCTTCTCGGAAGATGTCAGCCTACCAAGTCATAATCATATTAGGATCAAATACAGCAGGTTTAAAAAGAACAGTTGACAGCCAGGGGGGGAGAGAGAGAGAGGTCACATAATCCAGTTAAGAAATAGAAGGTCAATTCCAAACCATAAACAGAGTCAAAGGATGAAATCAACCATACAGACTACACCACAACCTCGAGCCAGAGCACAAATGTGACTTACGAAATCAGAGAATAGCCTATGCAACTCATCTACACCTAAAAGATTTGATAAATGCCTTGGTGTCCAAATAAAAAAATTTAAAGCGACCATGACAGTAACAATTATCATACGACAACATCCTGCTAGTATTCACTATATACCAAGGTTCTGAATACCATACCCGTACCGGTACCATTTTCCTAATCAGTATTGTACGCACCGGTACCGGTATAATTTCGGGTACTGCTTTAAACCTTGCTGTGTGAATATTACATATTGATATCATGATATGTATACTTATATTTATGCTGAAAAACTCAAAAAACTTAACGCAATATGAATAAATATACCAAAAATATTATTATTCATGATTATGAAGCTCACATATTAAGAAACAAACAAAACAATGAATTATTTTAGGGTAATGATTTTCACACCCCCTCTTCTAATAAATGCACTCCTTTTTTTTCCTTTTAGTGACAAAATTACGCATAAAAATTCACTAAAAGCCAAAATATGGAGTACATTTATAAGAAAAGGGGGGTGTGAAAATCATTTCCCTTATTTTATCACAAAAGTCTTAAATGTGGAATTACCTTCTAAAAAGACCAAAAAATTTAAAAAAAATAGTATGACCGGTACCGTCTGGTACTCACCCAGTACATCCGGTATTTACCAATATGGCCGGTACCAACCGGTATGGTACGGGATTCAAAACCTTGCAATATACTTTCTAACTAAAGCACATTTAGGAAGACAAATGAACAAAACAAGAATTAAGCATAATACGAGCAACTTTGGCATCATATTACATTTTTTTCCAAAGAGTGAAACATCTTCAGATGGGAAATGATATTGCACTATATGAAAAGGGTCCGACTCCTCAAACCAAGGTTCTGAATACTATACCGGACATAGTACCGTTTTTGTAACTGGTGCGATACATACCAGTACCAGTGCAATATTGGGTACCATGTCAGATTTCCTGTTCAAAAAAATTCTTCTAAAAATCCTTACCTATATACTTATAAAGTAAAGATTCATATACATACTCCAACATTTTTGTCATATATCACATTTTCTACTAGAAATAGCCATGGATATACCAAAATCTGGTGTGGTGTCTTACACACAAGTCTAGTCTTAAAAAGAACTGCACTGATCCTTCATTTTCTAATACTCCATAGCTTTTCCTCTCCCCAATAACTCTTTAAACTTTGTCCTGTTCCCAAAATGCTTGTTGTTCGCGGGGAAGAAAAAGAAGAAGGCACTTGTATCTTTGAAAGAGGCGTGAAGACAACTGTGCTAGGCTGCTAGCAGAACTCTCCAACGCCGGCTGGTGCGTGCAAACATAAAGATCTTCGCCGAAATGTTTTGAGAAGTCTTTAAACTTTGTCCTGTTCCCAAAATGCTTTTTAATCTTGAGAAGAAAAAGAAGAAAGCACTTGTATCTTTGAAAGAGGTGTGAAGACAGTTGTGCTAGGCTGCTAGCAGAACTCTCCAACACCGGCCGGTGCTTGCAAACAGAAAGATCTTCGCCGAAATGTTTTAAGAAGCAACTTTGGCGCCTTTGATCTTCTTCTTCCCTCTATTTATCTCAGGTTCTTCGTCATTCAAATGTAAGTTCGTTCGTACACCAATGATAACCGGAACAAACTGGAACTCGCCAATACCACCGGAACACGCACGAAAATTACCCGAAACAAAATCAGACCTGTCCCGGAATCTCTCTAAAACGATGTGTACCGGCTGGTACAGAACGGTATTTACAAGCTTGCCTCAAACCCTACTCTGAACCCATTTTTTCTAAGCCGCAGACATGTCCCTAGCCGATATCCAAAACATATCAAACATGGACATGAAGCGACACGTGTTGGACACATGCTATGCCCTCCCCACTTTTTTGATGTCGTCAGACATGTGCATCACTCTCACGGAGGGCGTGAGTGCCTCAAGAAAAAGTAAATATAAGGACGCAACAATATATCGAAATTTCAGCGATCTCAAAAGAAGGCAAGAATACTCAAATAAATAGTTGTAATAGTGTTCAATAAGAGTGTTGCTGGTCAGTTTTCAAGTTAGGCTATTTTGGGAATTTTAGTTTTCCGTACATGGACCGCAGGGGCCGCCTGTGCATAATTTTATGGGTTTGTTAAATTTGTTTTTATTGGTGAGTGTTTTTAGTAACGTATAGGTTTAGAGTCTAAGGAAATAGCAGCTTCCCTTTTCTTAAAAGTCATAGTTTTAGTTGGTTTAGGAAGTCTCAAGTCTACATAAAACGATGTTATGCCACAATAATAATGGAGATCAGTATTATGAAAAATTCAGAGCTTTGAAGCCTCTTCGAAGATTGTGTGATGCAATCAAACCCTAGGTACCTATCTTCTTCTAGTCTTCTCTTTTTATTCTTATTTTATGTTTACCATCAGCCCTTGTACCTGTTCACGGATACTATTCACAGCACTAAACAACATAAAATAGTACTGGAACATTGCCAAATCATAGTTCCTACCAAGGTTGTGAATACCGTGCCGTACCGGCCGGTACCGGCCGATACGTACCGATTTGACCAAAAAACGGTACCAGTCACCTCTAATATCGTACCGTGCTCAATACTGAACGTTACCGGTCGGGTACCGGCCGTACCAGAAAATACCGGCCATATCGGCGAAAACGAGAATATCGTCCGGTATTTTGCAGATCTTGGCGTTTGCACTGACTGAGGCTGTGATTGGGTTTTCCGTCCAAAAAATTACCGGCGACGGCGTCTTCCATGTCTCTGGCGACTCTGATTTCTCGAGCAACACCTCCAACTGAGAAACTATTGACGTGAGTAGACTCGTCCGAGAGAAAAAAAGAGACATCGCTACAGAGAAGATCGACCGTTGTCAACCATGTGGCTTTTCCTTTTCTTTTCGCCCAAATCTTTTGCTTGTAGAGAGAGAACACTCCGGAGGGAGAGAGGGAAGAAAGTAACTCCATTTAGACTTTTGAGAACCAAACTAACACACAACACTTCGATTCTCAAGATTTTGGAAAAGTGGACTGTACCAGACCTCCAAGATTTAGTAGTCTACAGCTGTCTATGGCAGATACAAATCACAGCCGTTGATTTTGTGAATCAAAATCTAATGGTGCAAAAAATTTAAGAAAATTGACATGTTGTATGGTAATTCTCATCAACTACGGGGAAAAATTACAATTTATACATATACATATATATATAGAAGGCGATCTAATGAGGGATCCCTCAACGAGCTAAGTTGCGGACCTCCACTTTTTGGACCAAATTTCGACGATCCGAACCGTTAGATGTGTTTAAAAGGTGTTTTCAACGGTTTCCGGGAGAAATGAACAAAAAAAAAATACCGGCAAGGGCTTGATCGGAGCAGTTTTTCATAAAATTTATGAAAAACTGCTCCGATCAATCCGGGTATTTTTTTTTTGCCAAATTCTCGCGGGGACCCTTAAAAACACCTTTTAAACACATCTAACGGTTCGGATTGTCGACCGGTACCGTACCGTACCGATAGAAAAACCGGTACTCGAGCCGATACGGTATTCAAAACCTTGGTTCCTACTTCTTTGTATCCCTTACAGTTCCTACAATTATCCTACATCAATTTGGTATCAATGCTTAAGTTCATCCACTATGTTCTTACAGACGAGATCCTATGGGCCGCAATATGTCATCCACAAAAGTTGGAAGTTCTGGATTTTGATGAAGCCATGATCCAAGGGTGTTTTTCAGTTGGCTGAGAAGTTCTGGATTTTGATGAAGCCACAATCCAAGGGTGTTTTTCAGTTGGCTTGCTTCAATTGAAGAGATTAGTTTTTTGACAGGTATGTATGGTGGATCATCGAAGATGATTGCAAAGATGAATCTTGTTGGTTTGACAAAAAGATGGTGGCATAGCGACAGCGTCGAAGTAGATATAGATGAAAAGCAACCTTCAAGAGAAGTATATTTCTTTAAATCAACATGAAAAGGCACGTAATCAATTTGTAGAATGTGGGCATGGTAGCACTTGGTTTGAACAATAGTTGCTGAGACTTGAGGAACTTGATATTGGAAGTTGAATTGTGAAAGGCCATCATCCAACACTCAAGTTAAATCTGATATAAGGCATATTGTTGTGGTATTACAAGTAGCATCAAACCTGAAGACTCTAACTGAAGCCAAGTGGTTACGGTGTCAGGATGCACATCAACAGTTGGACGCAGATCATTACATGCGGTATTACAACCCAGGTTTCCATGGGGGGACTACCTCTAGGGTCGGATACGAGCCTATGATGGGTTGTACAAAGCTATAAGCGCCATACCACGGCCACCAAGGGATCGCTGGACTAATGCAACGAGAACGTTGCATCATAGGGTTGAGTGATTGGCACACCCCAATGTAACCCACATTGGCTAGGAACCCAAGGATGATTCTGCATACAAGTAAACTCACCAAGACTACAACTTACATCTAAGGCATACTTTTTTAGGCCAAGTGGTTTAGGCCGAAAAATGTACATGGATAGCCAGATGACGAGCTCTGCCCCGTCTGGTTTAAATATCCCATTCCTCGAGAAAGAGAAGATCAAGCAAAGGGGCAAAGAATCTGTCTCTTGATGATCGTCAGACATTTCATGCCACATATGGGAACCTTACTTGGCTCCTCCGGGTCAAGGTGCATTGCCCCTTAATTGAAGCCTTGATAAGTGCTTCGGGCAGGGATACGGCTTGCTTCCGTTTTGGTAGCTTTGAACTAGTTCCCACCCTGCGGATCATTAAGTGGTCCCTCAGCTATCTTTCAAATAAAGGAGTGCAAATTTGTTCACCCTCGCCTAATGAGGGCGAAGAAAACCCTCACCCTGATTGGTTTAAATAGTGTGGGGTCCACCACAAATGGTGTGGATCCCACCACAAAGTGATGTCATGCTTACCAAAAAGTGTATTGATTCCGTGGACCCCACACCATTTCAACCAATCAGGGTGAGGATTTTGTTCACCCTCATTAGGTGGGGGTGAACAATTTTGCACTCCAAAGAAAGTGTTCTTTTCTTTTCAAAACTGGAACTGATTCCACCAACCACAACCTTGGTGACCAGAACATTTTAAGTAACTTTAACCTTTGGGGCTATGTCGAACTCTGCGGCATGCCATCATTCATATGCAATTCAACAGGATGATAGGGTGGGAAAGAATTCTTCTATGGGAACAGTAGATAGGTGGGTACAAAACAATGTATCGATTTCATATGTGGATCTCACTTGGGTTTCGACATAACCCTAAAGGTTAAAGTTACTTGAACTTACTTAAAGTAGGGTTGATCTGGCGACCTTATGGGCTACCCTAATGGGCTAATACCAAATCCTTTTCGCAATTGCATTCACAACAAAATTGAAAGTTTCCATGACTTAACAGCAGTTTAATTCAGTTCCAAAATGCTGATTGAAATAATTAATAGTCGCTCGCATAAATGAGAAAAAGTAAAACAATCACACACATACAGATAGCCTGATATCCAAATTCAAAGAATTAAATATACCTACCTGTTTGAGGATATTATCAGCAATCCGATAGTAGTATTTGAGAGCTATGCGATTATTGACGTCCAGCTTCTGAGCACTAGCGGCTATGCTAATTCCTCCTGAAGGAGACGACTTCATCATCATCTTGCTTTCCTTGTCCGTTTCACTCTGGTTTCACTAGTCAAACAACATTTCTAATCGGATCAGAAAATTGAGGAGCAGAGTTAGTTGTCAAGGGTTGGGGAAGCCGCGTCAGTGGCGGCTTGGGTTCACAGTTGAGATTGAGAGAGAAAGAAAGAGGAGACGGAGCAAGCAAAGGACCAATTCGGGTTTCTGAGGAATTAGGAGATTTCAGTGCTACGCACCTCCAAGGTTGCCCGTCCACCAAATGCTCCTTGACTCATAAGTTGTCCAATTTTATATCTTAGTATTTTGCTATTGTAAAATTATGATTAGAGCAAGTGATGGCCAACTCATGCGATAAATTTTTTGATATTTTACACTGTATTTTGGGATCGAGTCTTGTTCCCCTTCTCATGTAATAGATTAAGAATGACAAATGACAAAAAAAATAAAATTATGATTAAGATAGATAATAAAAATATTTGCACAAAAGTGGGACAAATGTGCCGAGCTTATTTTGTGGCATGCCTAGTGTCAAATATCGGGTCGTGCCAACCTAACTCATTTATTTATTTTTGTGTCCGACACATATAGCCTGACCCATTTATTAACCGTGTTGTACTTGTATCGAGTCGTGCAGTAATACTTTAGGCCTAACCAGCAGCAGAACAAACCCTAATTTAAGGCCCAAGTGGCCGGCATCTTAAGCCCCTAAAAAATGTCTAAGATTTAAGCCCCTAATTATTTTTTATTCCCATCATATAAGCCCAGGACTTTTTTTTTTGTATAATTGGGCCCCTAATTATTTTTAGTACCCAAACAGCCCCATTTAGAGGCTCAACTTAACAAAATACTACAAAGGCATAAATAACAAACAAAAAGGTAGTCTTGGAGACTGTCGGACTTCCCATGGCCCATGGCCCGTGAAGGATTATTAAGTGTGTTTGGTACATTGATACATCCCTTTCCTTCCTTTTCTCTCCTTTAAATAAAAATAAAAAAAAGAGTTTCAAAACCTTCTTTTGCATCCCCTTCGATAAAAAGACTCATCTCTTTTTTTGTTTGTTTGGGGACGAGGAGAAAAGAAAGGGGAAGCACAGAGCCACAAAAAAAAACGAAATTAACTGTATTTCAAATTTTATATATCTATTTCATATCTTTTTTTTGTAGAATTATATCAAGGGTCTATTTTCGAAGTTCGTCTTAAGTTTTAAAAATGTCAAGGCCGGCCCTGCTAGCCCATGGCCACGCCACAGTTTATGCATGCTCTTTGCCTACTGCGTGGTTGTGCCCGTGTTTACCATGCCCATCGGATTTTGTAAAGGTAAAAAAAAAAGTTTAAAAATGAAATATCAATTTAATTTTTATGAAAGTTATAAGGAAGAATTGTCAAAGGAGTTTTCTTTTTCTATCTCGTAGTATAAAGAAAATATAAGAAATGTGAAATAGCCATTATTGGATTCACATTTTGGAGTTTAATTTGCACTCGTCATTTATAATTTTTTGAATTATGCATACTGAATCAAATAGTAATTCTTAACTGTGATGATTTTTTTTTTTTGTCAAAAGTTGAGAGATAGTATTCATCAAAAATTCCCATGGGGAAAGGTTGGGAGTCCACAGATCATACACTCCAACGGAAACAGGTCACAAAAATACAACGAGAAAACATATGACCAAACAACGGGACACACCGGACAAGGTCCGAACAAAACCGGCCTAAAGCCGGACAAAACACAAAAAATACGAAAATAAAGAGATACACTCCCCTTCGTCGTTGAGCAGCCCTTCTCTAGCCAAACCTCCAACCGGTCACGCTCCTCTACCGGAGACCTAAGAAACTGCCGGAACCCGTAAGGTTGCAAAGGAGGAGCAGACGAATCGTGACGCCCAAGTTCCAACGATCGGCGAACGGAAGGTGGATATGGTGCAGAAGGGGAAGGGGAAAGGGAAACCAGATCTAGAAAGGGGATTAGTCCCTCCCCTCCCGCCGCCCAAGGGGTGTGCAACCCATGGAGGGGGAGGGGAAGGGGGGCTGCAAGGGTGAGGCTGTGAAAAGTTGAGAGAGAGAGAGCGGCTCCTAGGGTTCTCTTTTTTTTTTTTTTTTTTTGAAGAATAACCGGAGGCCCACTAACTGTGATGATTAAGAAGTAAAAATATTGGTTTCAAAATTATCCAAAGTCACTCAATGAAGGAATCGCAATTAGATGTAATACATCAATGTAATTTGTTATACATAAATGCAATGATACATGTATACTCATGTTGTCCCCGTACTTGTGTTGTACTCGTATTATACCGTACACATATCTCATACTCCAAAATGAAGCCCAAGCATGGGTTCCTCAAGTATTTGAATTGTATCGTACCTAATTTTTATCGTATGTTTCTATACTATGCCCGTGCGGATCCAACTCATTTTCTTACCGGGTGCTTTGGTTTCATCTTTATTAAAAAAATTATAATTGTTAGTTTTGCGTTGATTTTTTATGAATTATTGATTTGTCATGATAGATGGATCTAAAATGTCAAAAATTATTATAGAAGTTCACTAAAGACAAACATAATCCAAATTTTTGTGGATTATTAGATTATTTTTGTCTTTATTCACAAAAAATTTAGGGTAATACAATTTTACTCTTTAGATATCTTTCGTCGAAACGAATCAATAATTCACAAAAAAAATAATAATAATAAATGAATTTTTTTGAATAAAGACAAAAAAGAAATTGCAAAGAAGGTGCACCCGACGTATAATAAGATTTAAATTAGAATTAAAAATAAGTATTAAAAGTGCCGTTAAAATAATTACTCCTATTAAAAAAACAAAAGATGAGTAGTAAAATTTTGGGAGATAAAATTATGAGTCATGCCAGGGGTACACTATTTTGGTGTACACCACTGTTGTGGGACCCAAAATGGATCCTACACAAATGATCGGAGCCGCTCAATATTTTTAAAATATTATTTTAAGAACCTCTGCAAAAAGATTAGCTTATTCTAACACCGGTAAGGTTTCGATCGATTATTTGCCCAATTTCCTATCAGTAAATTGGGGCAAAATCGATCGAGTCATTTGCGTTGTTAAAATGAGCTAATTTTTTATAGAATCTCTTAAAAAACATTTTAAAAATATTGAACGGTTCCGATCACTTGTATGAGACCCAAAATGGGTACCGCAGAAGTGGTGTACACCAAAAATGGTGTACCCATAGGTTTTCGGTAAAATTATTATCCACACCCCCGAGACAGTCAGATTATGGCGCATGTCCTGTATCAACCCCCTCGCCATCACTCATCAAGAGAGTGGGAACGCAGTATCCCCCCGCTCTCTCGATCCCCAATTTCCAGAGGAACCCATTTGAAACTCAACGGATTTCCGGTCAATCTTCGTCACGGTACAAAGCCTGTTAAGTGTAGTTTCGCCAAACAATGGCAAATTGGGAGCTGAAAAAGTGTTGCAACCACGACCAGGTGGTGTTCCTCACTACTATCGCTGTCTGCTCTGTCGTCATACTCGCAGTAATAACTTCTTTAAATCTCTCTCTCTCTCTCTCTCTCTCTCTGCACACACACACATTATTTCATGCTCAGTTCTTGGTTACCTTCTCAATTTGAGCAAATCACCGTTGGTTAAAGAAAAAATTTCATTTAGACCTCAAGTCTTCATAGATTCTTCTTTTTCAATTGATTAGTCAATGCAAGTCAAGAAGTGTTGTCCGTTTGGGTATGTTGCCCTTTGCACATAGAGATGAGTTGCCCCTTTGGTCAAATGGTTATGGGTGCCTTAGAAAAACCACCATGTTGGGCCTTTGTTTTTCATGCTTAACTGTGATGGACTTTTTGGATCAAATCAGTTTGAAACATTGAAATGGTTGAATTTTTTCAATTTTGAACTGTAAGAGGGTAAATCAACCGGACGCGTGGCACGTTACCCGGAACGCCACATGGAGAAGACGGAAATGGCACGTCGACAAGCATCCCAACCGAGGGGCCGAGGCCACGGGACCTCGGATGCGAGACTGAGGCCGCGAGACTGAGCTGCGAGACCGAGGGACCAAGCTGCGGGACCGTGGCCGTGGGACCAAGAACCATGGCCAACAGCGGGACCATTTCGAACCATGGCCAACCGCGGGACCATTTCGAGGCTTGGTTGCAGTGTTGGCAAAACCGTGGAGGTCATGACCACGAGCTGCTTATGCGGTGATGACAAGGTAGAGCCAAGTCTTGACCGTGCTGGCAAGGTAGAGCCAAGTCTTGACTGTGCCTGATAGCGGGAACGGCAAGACCGAGGTAGACCTTGACCATATCATTCATCTGGGATTACTGGAGATTTAGTGGCTTGGTGTCTAATGAAGAAGGGATCGTCGCAGAAAGGCACTTGCGGAGTTGCACCCGCGGATGGTCCTGCGTTGCTACTGTGTGAGTGCCGCACCTGACAGTACAAAAGGAATGTTTGCGTCCGACTCATGTAAGGCGTGTTCGGAATTTGTTAGCTGACTTGGCCTAGAAAGAGAGGTCAAGTCTTCTATAAATAGGGCATCCCTCCTACATTGCATAGACCTTTTTTCCAGATCTCGAGAGTGATTGTAGAGAGTGAAAATATTCTTTCTAGAGAGTAATCCCTCTCATCCCTTGTTCATTGATTACTGTTTGCCTTGTTCTTCACCAGTCCCTAGATTTTCACTTAATCCCTTCAACTAATTGTTTGTTATCCTAATCTCTCTCCGATTAACATTCGATTTACGTATCCTAGATTTTTCACTTCCTACACGAACTTTATTTTCTTAAGAAGTATGTAGCTGCTCTTTCAACACTAATCTTCCTGTAGTGTTTTCCGTGATCTCTCTTGGTCAACTGATGCGGGCAGCCTTTAATTCTGGGTAACTTTTGTTAAACCAACATAATTGTATTACAGAGGGGGTAACTATGGGATGTTATTGTTCAAGGAGAGAGAAAAAAAACAAAGTAAGCAGTTTTAAAAAAAATCTCCTGGTTTGGTTTTTTGTGTTCTGTTCTTTTTAATCCAGCGAATAGTTTCCGAAACTTACTTTCAGGATGATATTTGGAAACCAGCCATTATGTTTAGAAAAACACCGAAACTTCTCGAATACTATTTCTGCCACGAACACGATATGTTAACCATGGGTGTTTTTATTATCACAAACCATTTCTGAATAGCGTTCTTCATTGCATTTTAAAATAGTACCCAAGCAAGGGCATTACTTGCTTTAAACTTGAATTAGTGGACGGCATAAATATTGCATTCTGAAAAGCAAAATTTACAGGAAGCCTGTATGGTATCTAAATCAGATGTTGATGCTTACTAGAAGATAGAATTGAATGAAGTTAACCACTCTTAAAGCAAAATGATGCATGTATTTTCATGATATCAAAGAACCCTAGCGCTTCTCTTTCTTCAACTGTTGAAGGTTGGTTGTTTGTTGACACTTGTTATTGTTTTCTTGGGTGATACATTGATCCTTACTTTTTGCCGATCTCCTTTCCCTGTTGTAGCTATGGAGGACAAAGCTGCTGATGCCATTCAAGCTTGTCACTGTCTTTCTTCATGAAGCCAGCCATGCTATCGCTTGTAAACTTACATGTGGTCATGTGAGAAGTACTTCTTTTGTGTTGTTTCCACTGTTCAGTCAGTGTCTTGGAGTCATTTACTATTGTCTCTCACGTAATAGACTTTTCTATTTAGTCGAGAATTCCAGCAGAAACCATGTTTCCTTCTGAACCTCAATAGCACAATAGCAACCCAAACAGGAAATGGACTCTATTGTTGAAGTATAATGTTCTTAGCTAGCATTAACATGCTAAGTCTTGACTTTAAAAGTTGGATCCACAATGAAATATCATGGCCAGGCAATTCTGTAACTTTCCATGATGTAAATCAAATTACTCCCTTGGCAAACCATAGATAATATGTAAGTTCTCATTGGATATACCAAATTTCATTTATTACAAGTTGTATATTTATAGAATTTGCTGGGTACTAACGTTACCTGTTATGAGAATTTCTCTTATGCTAAACATGAGACACACACACACACACACACACACACCTGTGAAACTTGAAGCAGATCAATGGAAAAAGATGACAGTTCAGTATAGTACATTCCGAAGCATGCAAATTTAGGTCACTCACAAATCCACTTCTATGATCAGCAGTGAGACCAGATTAGGTTTTGTCGTCTTGAATGTCTTTTACTGTATGAACTGCAGAATAAATACTCCAGTTTTGATTTCCTTATCATTAATTCACCTCGAATGTCCTTTTTCAGTAATTGCTATTACACAAACAATTGAATCTATATTTAGATATCTAGCAGAAGGATAAATCACTGCTACAGAATATATAAAGCCTCATTTAGAGGCCGATGGAAATGGAATGGTTTCATTTTTTTAATGTGGTTTAGGAACTAAACTGTAATTTTTCTTATCTTGCTGCCTATATAAAGATGAGGCTTACACATCCTTTGAGATGGATCCACGGTGTTACGTATTCACTTCCATGAGGTAACTACGTGTGGTTGTCTGTTCAAAACTGTTAAGGAGGGACTGAAAAATCATAAGATGGAGGAAGGAGGACCTCGCCTAACGTGGGTTCACCACACACATGACTGCCCTTAGCCCCTGTTATGTGCTGCTTTTCAAAATGGCTTGGTAGTTGGTTCATAGAAGTGGTGTTTCACTTTTTCAGCGTCTATTTTAGTTTCTGTTTATATTGTCTGTTATTGTTTGTTCATGTTTGTCTCTATTATTATTAGGGAACAGATTCAAAACATCCCAGAATCAGTTAAGTCGAATATACCAAACATGGAAACATTGATTTCCTTTGTATTTTCACCCTGTGATTTTGATTAATCAGTTGCTCCTACACTTTAGATTTGCCTGTTCAATGGTTCATTCAACTCTATGTTCTGCAACGTATTTCTCAGAGCAGGAACAGACCAGACAGTCTATTTATGGGCAACAAATGATTCACTATACTTGGTGAAGTTGTTTACGCTAGCCTTTTAGCAGTGAATATGATGCATTAGAGATGGATGATTTTGTGAAGTCTTTGATTTTTCTTTAGCCTAATGTTGTGGGCAAAAAACTATTTGCTATTTCCCTATGTGTGTTTTAGTTACTTTCTCCCTACTTTGAGTCTTATGTTCAGTATTCCACAAGGCCTTCCTTCCCCAGTATGTTTCTGTTATATGTCAAAACAACATCTGCTACTCAGCAGTTAGAAATCTGTGCAGCATTTAGAACTTGTTTAATATCCTGATGTGGGACGTGTTGGCTTTTTCTCTCACTCGACTAAATATTTTTCATGTACCTCATATATGCAGGTGGAGGGGATCCAGGTTCATGCTGATGAAGGTGGATCTACTCAAACCCGTGGTGGCGTATATTGGTTGATCTTGCCAGCTGGATGTAGTCCCTTTCTCATTCCTGATAAATTTTCTTTTTCGGTGTTTAAATTCCAAACTACTAATTTCATGCATCTGCATTTTTGGAATGCCATTGCATCGGAAACAATGCAGATTTGTTAGATACCCAACCAATTGATTGCATCTGTTCAAGGCTTCATGCTCTTTCATTCTTTTCGTTTCGAATTTCAAGATTTTCTTTTTTATGGTTGTTTTCCTACATTACTTGGAAACTGGCTCACATTGTTTCTTTGTGGCATTTCAGATCTTGGGTCGTCATTTTGGGGGTTGATTTTGATACTTGCATCCACAAGTCTTCTGACGGCAAGGATTGCTGCTGGATGTTTCGCCTTTTCTCTTCTTGTTGTACTCTTTATAGCTAAAAATGTAAGGTCATGGACATCGTAGACCTTCAGTCCTCGTGCTCAATCATTTGCTGATTCTAGAATTCATTGTACTTTTAGAGAGCCTCATACATGCTTATAAAAAATGTCTCTACCACATCTTCAGGAAAAAGAAAAATTCTTCAATTTAGGAAATAGGAACGACGTTACGTTTAGGCTTTTTCGAGGAAAGCAAGCAAAATGAAATATGTTCACACAAGTTTAACTTTCAAATGTTGGCTTCATGGTTCAACATAATCTCAAATCGCTTTTGTCTTGAACTAACCAATACTATTTAGGACATACTTGCTAGAGAAAAAAAAAAAAGAGATGGACTTGAATGACTGACTATCTCTATTTTGTCTTTAAAACAGTGGACGCTGAGGGGGCTTTGTATTGGTATGACCTATCGGAATCTGGATAAATCTTGCTTCACGTAATACATACTGGCTGCAATATGAATGTGGTGGTATATATTGATTTCTTCATTTTGAAACATCAGGCCTCATTGTCTTCCTTGCCGTAGTTTGGGTTCTGCAAGAAACAACAAAGGTCCGAATTCTTCGGTATATTATTTTGTTCTTTGGTAATACCTTACACTTTTTCAGATTTTTTTTTTCCCTTTTTGTCCCGTCAAATGCACTTGTATTTCACGTTATGGGGTGACAATCATTGCTTTTTTAAAAAAATTGGCAAATTGCAGGTGTGATGAACAGTTTATTTTCAGTATACGGTATGGTCTTGGAGATAAGATGACAAATTTATCACAATGTAAACGAAACTGCAGCTGACTTGCAAGGTATGTGGGCTAATGCAGATATATATGATCAACTGATATCTCGAAGTGATCACTCTAGTGATGCGGAGAAGTTTGCGGAATTTTGTCCTTGTCCTTGTAATGGCGTTGGATGGGGTATTATTTGGTGAGCATTTTTTCGCGTGCATTTTTTTGTGTAGTTTTCTTCTTTACTGAAATGACTAGACAATTCCAGTTTTCTCTCTCTCTCTCTCTCTCTCTCTCTCTCTCTCTCATTTGATGAACTATGCCTGCAGGGGTTTCATATCTTTCTTGTTTCTTTGTGGATCCATGTACCTCGGTCTTGTAATCTTGTCTTGAGGTACTGTCTCCGTCATTCTAATTTTGTACTTATATGTGGGTCTATCATTCCTCTTTAGATTTTGTTCATGGATGATGATTGGAATGGCATAGAGGTCAGAGATAATATCCGATTGTAAAATTCAGTGCTGATTCTGCTATAAATAGATGAAACTACCGTGTTGTGAATTTGTGTAATGTGTCAGTCATGGGGCAGATGGAAACAGAAGGGAGAATTATAATCAGATAGAGTTGCTTCTTCAACTACAAAACTATGTTCTTTGGTATGAGATCATTGTCGATGGTTAACTTAGTTCATGCTTAGTCTTATATTTTGAACAGCCGGTCCTACCTTTTCTAAGGAGGATGGTTGTACGTTAGGTAGCTGGCACCCAACATGTTAAGAAACCATGTCAAATTCATATTTCACAAGGGGAGAGATTGCTATGATGTAACCCATATAACCAAAGTAAGTTAGCTTAGGTTGATGAGTGCTTCTAGCTTGTCATGCGATCGACCGACACCTACAAACCAGAACGGATTTTTTTCCGGAACAAATATGAGGCCAGCTTTACTATTCAAGATGAAGTGTCGAGGAGCCAAGAGACAATATAAAAATGGAGACCAATTGGTACATTAGTAAAAAAAAAAATGGTAAACTTCTAGTTAATAGTTGTGCCAGGGGGCGAGATGCCTAACTTAACATGGGATGTGGTGGTAAAAAATGATACGAATTTAGCAAATACAAATAATTATATGGGTCTAAGAAGCACGGATACTGACAACCACATGCAGTCTTTTTTTTTTCAAATGACCTGTTTATATAAGAGTCCCTTGTTTGGCATATAGTAGCATAGATTTGAGCTGATTTGATTTTGTCAATAACAACCCTAAATTCTTTTTTCATATATGCAGGTAAAACCAAATTACTGTGGACCATCTCTTACATACAATGGATTCCCAGCAGAATACAGAACCATGAGAAACAATAATGATCCAACACATGTACAACTCATTAGCATCTATCAGCTTTCATCTCTTTTATTAACCTTTTGGGTTCATCATCCTTGATATTAATTAGTTTCACTGCAATACACCTTATTAGGAATGATCTTATATTGTTTCGGATTATTTTCCCTGGGGAAATTTGCTTTTAGAATCAAGATAGTATAAATTTTGAAATGGTTTCATTTCTCCTGAACTTCTGCCATGTGGAATGCATTCATTCTTAGCTGTAAATTAAATGTATGTGTAATCATGCTTACCGTATCCTTTTTCTTGAGTCATCTTGTTTGTTTTCTCAGATGTAGTCCCCTAATTCGACTATCTTCCCAACCTGTCTAACACAGATTTTGTTCATGTTATGTCGTGTTAAACAAAGTAGTGACTATTCCTCGTTTAATTACAGTGGAAAACTACAATTGCAAGGGAAATGCAACTATGCGAGAAAATTTCTCGTCTACTAATCCAAGTTCCGATCCAAGTGTAATTGAGATCAACCTCTAACGGCAAATCTTGGACTGCGGACTGCCTCAAGGAAATTGGAATCAGGGGCTTCTTTGCACATAAAGGTTGAATTATACGGGTATTTGCAACCATAAGTTAGCTTTATTTCTGTTGACAAGTGGTTTTTTCAAGGCCAACAAAAAAATGTGATGGTTTCAAACTTAAAGCAGTCATCAACGTACAATGTCTGAGAGCCTAGATATACAAAATCTATTTGAAATTTACTGTTTACTCCCAAATAGTGTTAAAGCCCACACCACATTGGGCTTTACTTAAATCAGAATGAAAGACGAACAAGAGAGGAAAAGGATACATTCGCCAGCGCTAACAATTAGGGCAACTAAGGTATTGAAATGTTCAGTAAACTTTTAGCTCACATAGTCGGATTTTCTTTCTTAACTGAATGCAGGTTGCTCATCAATCAAAAAAGATCACTTGGAGTGTGCTCATTGAGTTTAGTGCAATCATTTTTTCTAAGAAAAAAAAACAGCTGACTGTGGTACATTTGGCTTTCGAGAAAAAAAAAAATTCTTGAAAATTAAGATTGTAATATTCCTTCTATGTTGATAAAATTATGGCAATTTTTGGGGCTTTTTCAACCAAAAACACCAAGAATTAGGCTTATCAGACCACCCAAATGAAAATTTCCAGTGGAACATGTAATAATCCGAAATTTTAATAAAATTTCGGATTATTTAATTTTTCATTTTGATTACTTTAATTTCGTTATTTAATTTCTAATTGCACTTAGGACCCCTAATTTGCAAATTGTTACGGTTTATACCCAATACTTCCTAATTGCTACAAATTCGACCCTAAGGCACGTTTACATTTTAATTGCGAGCATTACATTTTTATAAATTCATTTCATACATAATTATATACTTATACACCCACACAATACATAAATACATATACTTATACACTCCACCAACTCCTCCTCACTCCTCCCACTCTCCAATCCTTCACCCACCAACACCAACACCACCCTCTCCTATTGAAAAATCAGACCTCCCTCACCCTCT
>JAXBDA010002631.1:0-40885 GCA_036023075.1 Gaultheria prostrata | reverse complement strand
TCAACTCAGCGAGATAAACAAAACTTAAAACTCCCATCAAATCAATAGTCCAATAGTCCATCGATCGAGTCAGTGGATCCCAGGTTGGCTAACATCCCGGTGCCTAACCCGAAAATCAATAGGATAGAACTTGATTTCCTTCAAATAAACTTGGCAGGTAACTCAAGGGTTCCATACCGTCCATCACAGTTTTCACTATAGTAATTTAAATTGTTCATTTGTGAGAGCCATACAAAGATGAAAAATGGTAATGGTCTCATTGCACCACGCATTTGTCATATATAGAACCGACGGTAAAAAAAACTATGTACATCCATTTTTGCTTAAGAAATGTTTTTCAACGAGATTGAATGGGATGTATTAATGTACAAATAAATATATAACACGACGAGTTCAACAAAATGAACCAGTTTCAAGTAAAAACTCACGGCGAGCTCTAAAAGTTTGTAAAGTTCTGTAAGTCTATTCCAATGACTTAGAAGCAAGTCCGAAAGTACTAGAGCAATAACCGAAAAGTCCCCAAGACCCCCACCAAAAAAAAATGCTTACTTTTCTCTCTGTCAACTTTGCCACATTTCTCAAGTACCGGAGTACGACGGGTAAGATGCATGACTGGTATCGCCACGTGATACCAACGGCACTGAAAAATTGCTTTTAATCAGTACCGTGCAAAATACTTTTGTATGACTATGATGAAGCGTTGCGGGTACCACGTGATACCCACCGGCATGAAAAATTTCTCCTCAAATACTATCAAATAGAGAATTTTAGTCGGTAGATTCAATGTGCAGCAGAAGATATCTATTTTAAGTCTCTCTCCTCCTTTCTCTCTATTCTAATTCTAAACATGACCGATGCCTTTTAGATCCGTGAATAAAGCTTGAAACAGTTGCAGCAAGCACATATGGGGATCCTGAAGAGTCTTGTACCAATATCAAATCACTAAAAATATTTTTTAAAAATATTTTTGAACAACTGAAATACGCACCGAACGAAAGAAAGGAAAAAAGAGAGTGAATACAGAGTAATGAGATAATAGGAGCTTCATCTGCTTCCACTTCACCAACTGTACTCGCAGTAGGGACAGGTGGAAGTTGCTTTTTCTTCATTTTTTATTAAGTATATACTCAATTCTTGATAATCTTAAAATGCTTCTTTTTTTATAATTAAATAAAACAAATCAGCATAGGAAACTGGAAAAGAATTTGGTGGAAGTAGAAACCAGTTATATAGAACAGCTGGAACCTTGCAACACTTACCAGTTTAACTACATTGCTCACTTCTTCATCATAATTTAAGGAGAAATTATTTATTTATTATAGCCAAAATATACTAATAATTTTATATAATGAATAAAATCAAATGAAACTGTTCTGGTTCCTTCCATTAATGGATGCTCTAAATCAACTGTTACAACCACATAAGCATAATCAAAATGAAATCCAATTATGGCCAAGATTACGAATCAGAATTATGTGAATAAAAACTCATAAAACCCATTTACCCCAATTCCCCAAAAAAAAAAAAAAACATAAAAAACCAAAATTAAGTACCAAAAGTTGTTTTTTTTTTCTTTACCTCTGAATAAATAAGTTTATGCATAATCTTGAACTCTGCTTGCTCAAGTCTTTAATGGGTTTTGATAAATTCAGCATCAGAAACAGCCGAGAGCTCCATTTGACTAACCTCACCATCATCATAATCACCATCGTCAATTGGAGCAGGAAGATTAAGATCTATGAAGCTCTCACCAAACTTCAATGGCGGTTTAACCAAATCAGCTGTAGTTTTAGCAGTTATTGATTGGGACCCAATAACATGCGATCTCTTGTGCCCACCCAGAGCTTGCCCAGATGCAAAAACTCTGAAACAGACAGGACACTCATGGATTTTCTCCTCATTTCTCACCAATTCCACCTCTGATATTTCCTCATGGGTCGAACTGCAATTATTGAAAACATTTCCTCCTCTGGCCTTCTTGTGACTCGCTCTGTGCCCACCCAGTGCTTGATACGATTTGAACACTTTGAAGCAAGTATCGCATTTGTACTTCCCTTTACCCTTTTGGGTTTTGCGGTCACTGTTTGACTTGAAAAATTCATAAGCATCACTCTGATCATCTTCTTCTTCAAAATCTTGTTCTTCGATTTTCCCTCTCATCCAATTGTCTCTGGACAACATCATCAAGCAATAAGCAACGTCTTCTTCAGGGGAGGTATCGGAAATCGAACTCATGGGCTCCGGTTCAGGAGCCCATTGGCCCGATTTCCCTAACCTGGGCTTTTTCGCGGTGTTTTCGCCGTGACATTGGTGGTGGGTGTGATCGGAATTTCCCAGTTTCCGAATGCGTTTCGACCGTCGGCGAGTCGGGTTTTTCGAGGACTCGGTCTCGCTCTCTCTGTCCTGAATTACAACCACAGACCCAGCAAATGAAAACTCTGGATTTACTAATTTGACGCTCTTCTTTGGATTCTCTCTCAACTCATAAGCCAGTAAATCTCTCTCTTCTTCGTTTTCTTCTCCTTCTGATGATGAGGAGGAAGATGGTGATGAAGCTGAATCGAATTCTACCCCAAATTGATGATCAAAATTGGGTTCTTGTTGTTGTTGCTGTAGTTCTTGAAGTTGTTCTGATTTTGGTGGGGAGTAGAGATTCACAACGTGAGATCTCATGTGACCGCCCAAAGCTCTGCCATTAGCAAAGTTCTTGAAACAGAGCTTACACCTGTGTTTCTCCATTGAGTTTCTCTCTCCTTAATTTTTACTCTCTCTCTCTCTAAATTGGGCTTTCGAGAACTTTGTGTGTGAGAGAGGTTTCTTAGGAAGTGGAGAGAGAGAGAGAGTGGAAGTAAGAGTAGGTTACAAGCATAGCTCCACCAAGGAGATGTGGAATATATACGCAAAAGAGTGAATGGAGTAATTGAGGGGGGAAATTGCTGTAATTCGGAATTGGATTTCATTTTAGTGTAATATTTGCAAGTTTGGGGGCAATTGGGTCAAATGGTTTTACCATTTTAAAACGGCAAAAAGGTAATAAATATAAAATTTAAGTAAAGGGTTAAGGATGGAGGGAGAAGAGGGACATGTAACATGCAAGAGGTTCACCCGTTATCTGCATTTATTTCCACTCCATACCGCATTCCCGAAACTACCCTTGAGTTGTAAAAATTGTTTCATTCACCCGAAAAATGTACCTTTTTTTTTATCGAACCAAAAAAATATAAGGTCAGTGTTTCTAGTATTTTCTTGATTTTCTTTTAGAGGTTTTTCTCTCTTTTAACAAATTAGACTTGGATGGAGAAACAGAAAAAATAAAAATAAAAATAATTTTTTAGAAGTTGCATAAAGAACAAAATAAAGTCAAATTTTCTTATGATTTGTACCTTGAGACATATTAATGTGATTTGACGAAGGTGAGAATTAAGCAAATAAACTAAATAAATAAAAAGAGAAAACAATCACAAGCGATAAGATTATATTTAATTGTTTGGCAATTCCACTTTTTTCCCAAATTACCCTTCATTTAGTTTTGTCAAATTCTCTAAATTTCTTGATTAAGAAAGCACATAAACATTGGGAACCCAAGTGGGAAAGACATTAATGGTTGTGGTTATCTGCATTTATTTCCACTCCATACTGCATTCCCGAAACTACCCTTAACTTGTAAAAATTGTTTCTTTCACCCGAAATATGTACCTTTTTTTTTTATCGAACCGAAAAAATATAAGGTCAGTGTTTTTAGTATTTTCTTTATAGAGGTTTTTCTCTCTTTTAACAAATTAGTCTTGGATGGAGAAACAGAAAAAATTAAAATAAAATTTTTAGAAGTTACATAAAGAACAAAATAAAGTCAAATTTTCTTATGATTTGTACGTGAGACATGTTAATGTGATTTGACGAAGGTGAGAATTAAGCAAATAAACTAAATAAAAAGAGAAAAAAATCACAAGCGATAAGATTATATTAATTGTTTGGATACTTCAACCAGAACCATTAATGTCTTTCCCACTCGGGTTCCTAATGTTTATGTGCTTTCTTAATCAAGAAAATTAGAGAATTTGACAAAATTAAATGAAGGGTAATTTGGGAAAAAAGTGGAATTGCCGAAATGAACCGGTGGAGTTTGTTTGTATTACAAAGTCAGGAAAACTGCTTGGGGTTTGTTGTAAGGACGAAATAAAGTGAATGACACGTGGAATGGGGTATCAAAAGTACTGAATTCATGAAACCACCGCCGGCTACTGTCACTCGCCTGTTATCAAACCCCAAAATACTTGAACATCTGTGTTCCGGGATCGAGTTTCCAATTTATTTGATTGTGTACTAATACGTAAGTTGTCGAAGCTTCTGAATTCGAAATGATGAAACTATATCGATGTCTCGGGCTTCGGCTGGGCATCAATTTTTTTTATATTAACATCCCATCGTTCGATTTTTTTTAATTCAAAGTTATTCTAGTTTGACCTAATTAAGAGATTAATAGGTTAATTATAAAATTGAAATTTCCGATTCTGTTGACCTTTTTAGTGGTGACATTAGCATCAAAAAGCTTTGGCTAGCCGGCTTGACCGCTTGTACCTTGTTTGGATGAGGTTAATTTGAAGCTAAAAAGCAATTGTATTGTTTCGTGGCTTTCTCTTACTTTTACTTTTGACTTTTGGTGGAAAAAAATTGCAAAAAATTCACATCAAACAAATTAACGAGAATTCAAAGATGGAATTATTGTAATCTCCAAAATGGCTGTGTGGATGGATAATAAAAGAAGAAAATAAATTAATGGTACTCCCTCCGTTCCTTTTTAAGTGATCCGCTTGGGAAACGTGTATTTTGTGGACATTAAAAAAAGCACTTCTGTAAAATGTTTTTAAATTTTTTTTTGCACCAAATTAAAGTACTCAATGCGCACTTTAATTTGGTATAAAAAAAATAAAAAAATTATATAGATAAATATATATTTTTAGGGGCTTGAAATTGCACGTATTCCCATATAGATCAGTTAAAAAGGGACGGAGGGAGTAATTGAAAGATTTCCCTTCAATTTTGGATCTTTGGTTGATTTTTTTTTTGTGGGGTGGTGATGAAAAGGGTGGTGGGAAATGAGTGGGAAACCAACCACCCTTTGAGGACGGAGTTTTATGTGGGGAGTAAATGCCGTTTTGTTAGGGGCGGTGATGGTAGACTTGGTCCCTTGTCATACATTCTTGGATTTTAACACCTCTTTTGGGTTGGAAAAATACACATCATGTTCACATTTTTCTTTCTTGTGCACAAAAATGAGCTTCAAAAATTGTAAAAATTTCTTGCACGTTAACTGGAGAACCGAATATTCGGGTCAGCTTGTGCACATGTAGAATAATTTCCGGGTCCTGAAGTTAATAGCCGTTCAAACTCTCTAGTGGCCCCCAAAATATGGAATGGTTGAATATTCATAGAATTTGAGCATGCGATCTCATAGAAGACAAGTACACTTCCCGTTCATTCCAGTGCTATTGGCTTAGGGATTTTTGGGTTGTCTTTCTTCAATTATTTCTGGATTTGTTAGTTTTGCGTCAATTTTTTTGTGATTATAGGTTTATCACAACTAGAGGAATCAGAATTGAATAAATAATGACTTTTACTCAAATATTTTGAAAAATATTGAAGAAAATATTAAGTTGTCTTTTCATACTTTTTTTTTTGGATATTTCTCAAAATATTATTTGACGCAAAACTAAGAAACGCAAAAAAAAAAAAAAAAATTGAAAAATGACAACTAAAAAATTCTTAAGCCAATGTCACTGGAACGGACCCACGTGGCCAAAAACCTTGGCTTAAGTAGGTGTTTTCCAACCAAAGCTTAACCAGTTTTAAAGTACGGAGTAATGTGTTATGCACGTCTTGTTTCCTTTGTGAGCTAATTTTTAATCCAATTTTGAGATCAAGGGTTTAGCCAATTTGATTCATGACGGAAATTGAGCATTGTTGTAGCCAAACTTCTAAAGAAAGATAATGTTGAAAATGAGAAGTTAGAAGTTGAAAGGGATATTATTCCAAGAAAAAAAAAACTCACTTTTGGGCTATTTTGTGATTTGAAATGGCTTATCTGCCACCCACTTTTGGACTACAAAGTGCAGAGTGCAGATAGTGTGATTCTGGCCATTCAAAAGCATTTTTGGTGGACGGTCGACCACATCTATTGAAATTTTACTACAATTAAGGTAAAGTATCTCACCATTATAGTAGTACTTTTACAAATCTGGACTATTAATTGTAGAGATGAACGGTTGCGATTGAAAGGAATAGACTGCTCTACAGTTGATTGGAGAAAAGCCGAGTCCTTTGAGCCCACTAGAGCCATGTGCATGGGCTTGAAATTAAATACTTGACGTAATTGTAGAAAATGAGATGTTGAAAATTTGAAAGGGATCTTCTAAAAATACCAAAATTTTATGAAAGTAATCACGAAGCAAAAGCAACAATATCAAACAAGTTGATGCAACTTTCGACACTAAAAAAGGAAGTCTTAACAGTACTCCAACTATACCTTTTAAAACAATTTCTCAAGTCCACGTTGAGAAATTTACTTTAATTCACACACCAAAATTGCCAAACGCTTCTCCTCTTCAAATATGCCAATTCAGTAGGGGTGTAAATTTGGCCCAGCCCGGCCCGACCCGCAAAAGATCGGGCTCGGGATGGCCCGTCCCTAGCCCATCGGGCTCCTGCAAAAATAACGGGCCGGGTCGAGCATGCCCAATGTAAAAAATTAAGGCCCAGGCGGGCTTGGTCTCGGGCTTCGGGTGGGCTCGGGCTACTTGGCCAAATTTACACCCGTACGATTCAATCACCTATCCTCAAGTGGTTTCATGTAGCTTCATTTAAATAGTACTCCCTCTGTCTCTTTTTAAGTGTTCAACTTTGTAAATTCAACTTTTTATGGAGATTTGTCATTACACTTTACATATATGTCTAAAACTACTATTCACACCTCTCAAAAAATTATCTATATTTATTACATTATAATATTTTTTATGGATTTTAAAAACTTTGTTTTATAAAACTAAGCAAGATCTATCAAACGAGATCCATATTGCATATATAATTCATCATAGCTAAAAAAATATAGATGATTTTTTGAGAGGCGTGAATAGTGATTTTTTGAATATCCATTTTGGGACGGAGGCAGTATATTTTTAATGACAAAATGGAAAATATATCAACTTTTACCCACTAAGTTTTCAAAATGGACGTTCATTAGGGACGACCCAAAGTGAAATACTAGACCATAAAATAGTGACGAAGGGAGTGTAATATTTTGTGATTATATGTCATCATAGCTGTTTGCAGGACTTAGACTTTACTTAATTCGGAGCTTTAAGGACACAAAGACAAACCACATTTTGCAATTTAGAAAGCTCAAGTGAGAAATAAAGAAAGAACTACAATCCTAGAATTTGGATTCAACTAACTCTTCAATCCAATTTGAATGACAAATCATGAGTTTGGTTCCATTCAAAATCGGCACTCTAGTTGCACAGTTTTGGTATTTTGCCAAACTTTCTGCTCAATACGAAATCTGATTTTTACTAGGTTAAAATGGATTCACAAGTAGATTAATAATAAATACTGAGCCTAATTCCATCTGAATTTCAATTTTGGTTTGGAGTTTCCTAGTTTTATTGGGCTAACTATAGAGAGAAGATTAAAATTCTCATCCTATCCTTTGTAACAAAACCAATATTTAGTGTGTAGATGAAACCGCCATCCGATTAATCCACTACTGATATTAACCAGTATTATGGACTTATTGCAAGTGCAATCAACCCAAATTAATGTAACTCAACGAGGGGATGCTGCTGTGCAGCAAGTGCACAGCACGTGCTGTGCACATTTGGGGCTGTTCGTTGCTTAGATGGACGGCTCAAATTTCATCTTGCACGCACCATAACAAACAGTTCGGATGCAAATGTGTCGAGGTGAAATCTGGGTCATCTATCAAAGCAACAGACGGCTACAGATGTGCACAACTAGGTCCAATGTAACTATTATTAGTCAATACATCGTTGAGATGCATCACATTACTTCCAAAGTCAAACTTTTAATTTCATGGCAGCAAAATGTAGTTGGAAGATTACTGCTGAAGATTAGGGTACCATGCACCTTCTGCTGGTTTTTCTCCTCTGGAATACGTGTTTTTAAAAAAAAAAAAACACCACTTGATGAATAAAATAAATTAAACATCTCCAACCTTAGCTTCAAACGTGGGGATGTCCAATTATTTTAAAGAGTTGTGGTAGTTTGACATGTTGAATTTGACACTTTAAAAATTCTTATATCCAACTATTATGTCAAATTTCTTTTTGAAGTATGTTTTAGCTTTAGTAATTAATGAAAACATTTTACACCACATGTCAAAGTTCGACATGAGAGAAAAGATGTCAAAGGTCACATAGGCAATTGAATTCTTCGTCGGAGTTGGTTCAAAAGCCAATTCATTCACTTGGCATGTCATTTCAAATTTGAAATCCTTGATTGGAAATGCTCTAACACTTGTTCGACATAGGCAATAAACTTGTCATGTCCAATCCGCATCGGATTTGACCTTTCAATAAGACATTTTGGTTGGTTCGTGGCTTGGTGGTGTTGCTTTACGTTAGAGATGCTCTAAGCACCAACACAACATGCTACAATGACATTTACAGATCAATAAGACGATTAATCTTGGATGTGGCTCCATTGAGCATATATGTATTAGGGCTGTAGCTACCTCTTCTTTGGTGTGTGTGTTTTTTTTCTTCTTTGGTGTGCGGTTGATCTCTTATCACCCACACCCTTTTTGGGATTGTTTGGCATGTGATTGTCGGGAGTATTGGATGGTAATACAGTTAGGGATGCTCACTTTTGTTGTGATGCCGTTTTCAATGCCCTATGTGTGTTGTACTATCTCAGTTGCTTAATACATTCATTTTGCCTTTTAAAAAAAAAATTATAAATAATAAGACGATTAATCTTGCAGAACGGCCGACAAACTAGTTGACTTCTTATATGCTCTTTTTGCACTTGTTAGAAGCACCTGTTGAATTCAAACTATTGAACTAATTTCTCCCATTGATTTCTTGCTCTCTTTTCTTCGATGATTAATAATTTGGCCTCAACAAATTGAACGAACCTGCAGATCTAAGTGAATGATTTTTTATTTTCTTTTGTCAAAATTGTACTAGTTTCATTCATAGGAAACACATATACGATGCTCTTTGAGCATGTTCTGTTGTTTCCTTGTCCTATTAGTCTTGTATCTATTTCAAGATTAATGAAATCTTTTTGCCTTTCAAAAAAAGGAAACACATATACGATAAAAAATCACCGAGAAGTAACACTAGTTCTTAATTAGAGGATTAGAAAGCTTCAAAAGAGCGTAGTTTTCACAGTTACCGACACTCAGACCACTACTACCTCTTTTAGTCAAAAAAGCCACCCCAATGCGCACACCAAAGCATAAAAGAAAACTCATGGACGGAACAAGGATTTCATAAATTGGGTGACCATAATAACAATAACATCATTTTAAAATTTCAAAATTCAGTGTAAGTGTAAAAGGTACGTTGTAATTTCCAATGCCTTTGACATTGATGTTTTTGTGTGGCAATATATGGAGGGCCTGAACATGGTAGGAGAATATGTAAAAAAAAATTAGTAGTAGATAATTTTAGGTTTCTCCAAATAAAGGGTGGTCCATGCCCTCTGTAGCCAATCTTTAGTTCCATCCTTGCTTCATACTGATCGAAAAATTCAAAGGCTCTAGCAGTGTATAAAGTCTGGAATCATGAATAAAGGGTAAGGAGTAATTATTAGATTTAGTTGGAATGAAGTAAGATCTAAAAAAGTGTTAGGCTGCTACTAGTGGTAATGGAGATATTCGACTATTCGTTTACCTTTCAGCCATGCTACCTAAGAATTTTAAGTCAACATTAGTGTCGGTCGATTTTTTGTTAATTTCTAATTGACTTAATAAATATTCGGTTGCGTGTTACTAAGTTTCATAAAGACACTTGTTAATAAGTTATTTACATGGCTTGAAATGCTTGTACTTTTTAATACAAGTCTACGCATTAATAAAAAAAAATTACATCATTTTATCAAGGATCTTTCTAGTGTCAGCCCATTATCAAATATTAATGGGTTGAGACTAAGAATGCTTTTCGACCGCTAAGAGTGTATCTTTGACAGATAAGAGTGACTTTTTACAGTAACAGAGTGCACACTTTTATCAATAAAAAATCACTCTTACCGGTCAAAGAGTACTTTTAGTGTTAGCCTATTAGGCTGCCTTTTATCAAATGCACTACACACACTCGTTAAACACCAAATAAAAGATAATAAATGTTCGTTGAATCAATAAGATCGATTAATGCAACAATCCCTTATGTGACCCACCTTGCACCGGCCGCAACATTATGAAGAGGTAGATGACTAGATGAGACTGCGAAGAGTTCAAGGAGTCAATTATCATCTGGACTAGAGACATGGAGAAAGTAATACAAAAAACCATAGTGATTGGTTAATGGTCTCACATGCAGGGACGGATCCAAGGGGGTCACGCGGGGCACGTGCCCCGCTGGCCCCCACTTGTCATTGAAAAAATTATAATTTTGGGAAATAAGTTTTGTGTATATATTATTTGTGGCGGAATTTGATTGCATATTCTGCGTGTTGTTTGGTGGTAAGGTGCACTACCTCTATGCTGCAGGTTGCGTGTTCGACTCTTGTCTCTTCTTTTTTTACGACACAAAATTTTAAAGGTTATCAAAAAAGAGTGATTGTTGAGGTTTGAACCATGGACCTCTGGTTCCAAAACTAATGTCTTCCCTCTTGCCACTAAACCAACAACATTTATTGTACAACAATGCAATAGTTTTATTAAATATTCTAAACCTACATTAGTAATAATAATTCCCCCTGCGTTCTTTTTCCTGAATTTTAATTTTCTCCCTTCTTTTTAAGAAAATGATACAAACTGATGAGAAAATTGTTTCATTTAGATATATTTTAATTTTAGAGGCCATTTACAATGGTCTCTAGCCCACAATAATTTCTTAGCTGATTTTAGGTTTAGAATCAATCTTACACGATTTTGGAGATTTAAAAACATGTTGAGTTCTATTTTGACAGAACTTTACACTACGGATGATTAACCCATGAAGAAAAGTGATTTTTTTGGTACTTATACATAGTCAATCTTAGGACACATATTCTTCTTTTTAACATAAATATATTGATTTTTTTTTGTGCCACCCCCACCTCCAAATTGTGGTTCCACCACTGGTTTTGTTAAGATTGTGTGCTCATTTTTTGTAGTTTCTTATAAAAATTATGCATTATAATCTTTCTAGTCCATAATAAATTTCTTAAGTTAGCAAAATCATTGACTAGAAAAAAATTGCACGGTTATAATTAATAAGGTGTCCCCACTGAGTTGGATTTCTGGATCCGTCCTTGCTCACATGCATATGCGACTTTCGATGTACACGTAAATTGACCCGCACACTTGAATTAAGGGAAAAAAAGGTCTGAGATTTGAATAAGCTAATAAATACCGAGAGATAATAGTGTGTGAGACATAGTTTTAAATAGCGGTATCGATGTAGCGGGAATTGACGTATCGAACGATACGTCACGGGAATCGGGTGTATCGGTCGTGAATTTTTTTAACATTTTGGGTGTATCGGCCAATACGGTACGGTATGTATCCGTATCGAAGCCTCCATATCTCGAAACGTACTGTATCGGCCGATATTCAAAAGTATGGTGTGACATCATACTTTCGAACTATAAAAACAAATGGTCAACATTTCATTTTTTGAGGAGGTTAATCTGCTCTATATTATAAAGGGGGAGCATAACTTTGGTGAGGACTTTTTTCAAGGCTGGCTCCCTTTTTAATTATACCCAAACTGCCCTTTTAACTGTCACCCAATTTCCCATACAATTACTGTCATCCAATTACCCCTTACAATTTTAACTGCCACAAATATTTTTTTGTTAAAGTTCGGCGTGCACATGCAACGCATGATTCCGAGCCCTAGTGCTAATTATACAAATATGAATGGATATAATTAGGAGAAGAGCCAGCTAAATTGAACCAACCGACAAAAAAGGGGAAACATGGCTTCGTTTTCTTGGCTTGGAATTGAAGGGATATGAATGAATGAAATGGTTTTCCTTTTTGTTTTGTTTTTTGGCAGTTGGAAAAAATTAACCAGTCTTTATCTGTCTTCACTCCCACTGGACGGATCACCGGAAATCACTCCTCACTGAATTTCCCACCGCCATCCATTTGTTTTGACCGGCGGCGACACCACTACAAAGGGCCGTGGAAAAAGTCTCTCACTCTCATACCCTCCTTCCACTTGTCACACAGCTCTCACCTCACTCTCCTATTTTTCTCTCTCTTACATCTATCTCAAACCAATACTCCAACTACAAACTAGGACTATCTCTCTTTTCACCATCCAATGTTGCTTCTTCTACTACAAGAACAAATTAACTCCCCCCACATTTCTCTTCATTCTCACTCACTTTTATTTTTCTCTCCTAATCTCTTTCTTGGTCTGTCTGTCTGTCTTAATTTGTAGAATTTTTTATCAGTAGGTATCAGAGCCTGCTTGCTTTCATGCATCGCCATGGCATTTACGGTGGATGATCAACAACCAAATTTTAAGCACTTTTGTAAAATTTGTAAGAAGGGATTTATGTGTGGGAGGGCCCTAGGGGGACACATGAGAGCTCATGGACTAAGTGATGAGGGTGGAAATCTCGACGACGAAGATCCGGGGAGTGATTGGGAGGATAGAGAAAATGTGCCAGCGAACAAGCGAATGTACGCGTTAAGAACAAACCCTAATCGGCTAAAGAGTTGTCGGGCTTGCGAGAATTGTGGTAAGGAATTCGTGTCTTGGAAATCTTTCCTCGAGCACGGGAAATGCAGCTCCGGTGACGGTGAGTCTCCGGAATCTTCACCGGAATCCGACGGGGAGGAAAAAAGGGGGTGTCATCAATGGTCTAAGAGGAAGAGATCCTTAAGGACTAAAGTGGGTAGTTTTAGTTCCAAATGCCCATCTAGTGAGGAGGACGACATTGCCGCAACTTGTCTTGTGATGCTATCCAATGCCAGGGTTGATGTCACAAGCGCGGATCAACCAGAGGAGTCATGTGCCTCCGCCAACAGGGAGGAGGAGCGGCGAAATCCAGCAGCCACCTTCATCGCGCCGCTCTCAATCCGGGCCCCACTAGACAAGGACAAAGGGGTTGCAAAAGGAATGTTTGAATGTAAAGCTTGCAAAAAGGTGTTCAATTCCCACCAAGCATTGGGTGGACACAGAGCCAGCCACAAAAAAGTCAAAGGATGCTTCGCGGCTCGCCTTGACCACGAATCGAACGAGGATGATGTTATCACACACGAGGATTTTTTCCTCCCGTCAAAATCAGTGTCGAGTACTCTCCTGCTTGATCACGAACAAAATTCTTCCAAGAGGAAATTGAAAGTCCACGAATGCTCGATTTGTCATAGGATTTTCTCGTCGGGACAAGCGTTGGGAGGGCACAAGAGGTGCCATTGGATCACATCAAATTCACCGGAGACTTCCAAAATATTCAATCCATATCATCATGATCAAATATTGGATCAACAAATCCATGATATATCCAAGTGGATCAACAAATCCGACCCGCTTGATCTTAACCTACCTGTACCCCTGTTGGGCGATGACATTGCCGGAATAAGGCGGGACCCACGAAACCCGTTGAGCATCGAAGTCTCTACTGAAATAAATTTACAATCCTGGGCCGACGCACAGGTGCCGGAAGGGAAAAACTATACTCACCCCGTTGTAGAAAACAACAGCAATAAGAACACCATTTCAATGCAAAATCGCGAGGAGGATGAAGCTGACAGTAAGGTGAAGTTAGCCAAGTTAATTGAGATGAAGGACATGAACATAAGTGGAAGTTCTTCTCCATGGTTACAAGTTGGGATTGGTTCAACTACTACTGGTGTGGGTCCTGAGTACCCATAGACTTTTTTTTTTTTTTTTCTCTCTTTTTTCTTTTCTTGTTCATGCAAAGGGATGATACCAATTCTTTTTTTTTTATTTTTTTATTTTTTACCAATTCACTATATATATTTTGTATTAGATACTGTAATTACACATTGACATTCAACAAGCACATAAATTAATTCACTTTTGTATTGTCATATTCTATAGTTTTGCTGTACATTATTTATGGGTCAATTGGAACTTCCCCTGTACCCCTGATGATACAAACGGCCAGTTGTAACTCCCGTGATTCTTGGACAAGGGATTCTTGTAGTGCGCTAATGTAAAACGCGTTGTAGGCTTTACTGATATCTCATCATTGTGATCCGAATAATTCAGTCAGTAGAGTTCGTTGAGTAGATCGTGTACAAAAAATAAAATGGATCTAGATATTATTAGTCTCTTTCCGCCAACATCCATTATACAAAAATAAATGGTAATATAATTTTATTTGTGAACTGCAAATTGTAATTAAGACAAATCTATCTTGATCAAATGGCTATCAATGTTCGATTAACTTGTCTTTTAGTGCAATGTACGAACTGAATGATTCAAATCTATTCTCCTCGTTCGCGTTGACGGCGTAAGCAACACTTGCAAGTGTTAGCCTTTATTGCAGGCGTGCCAAAACTAGATTGCAGTCAGTTGTGATTCGGGGGTTGGACCACAAGCGTTCTTGTTTTGCCTCCATGAAGAGGACTTAGAAATTTCTTGGGACGTTGATGGAAAAAATGGAAATTAGCTAATGGCTCAAGAACAAACAAAGAAATTGCATTCACTCAAACCGAAATAAATAACTTCATTGTCATAGAAATAACAAAGATGATGGCGTATGCATGGAATTGTGATGAACTAGCCTTACTTATCATCCAGAGCAAAAGTACTTATTAGTTCAATTTTTATATGACGAAAGGCATGCAGAAAGGAACGGGCAAGAGTTTAACCCTTGACTCTAGATGAACTTAGTCAAGTACCCAGTTAAGTGGGCCAGCTTACAAGTTCGTCACAACAATAGTTGAATGAAGTTTTGGGGCATGTAAAGTTAAGCTGGCCCATATAACTGGGTGCTTGACTTTACTTGCCTCAAATACTACTCGTTGAAAATTGAAATATTGATAGTTTTGGGGCATGTAAAGTTTTACCACACTGCAACATACTTGTCAAAAGTGAACAATTAACAAAGAATAGACATCAAAAAAATTGCATGAAGGTTGAAATGTGGAGGGTGAAAGGCGTTTCACAATTGGGAGAAGATCAATATCTTGACCGAGTACCTTCCTCTAATTTTTTTTTTTTTTTATAAGCGGCTGTCTGGGCCAATAGTATTTAGTAGATATGGCAGATGAGCGGGTTTGGGTGGGTTTGGGCGGATTGAAACGGGTCAGGGGTTGAATATGAGTGGGTTAAATATGGGCTAATAATAGGCGGGTTGAATATAGGTTGGGTCGAATATGGGTCTACTTAGACCCAACCCAACCCGTCCCAACCCGTTTATGTTTAGTTTTGCTAATTTAACCCAATTTAATGATATTCAATTGGAAGTCATTCTCAAAAATTGAAAGTCAGGGATTCTACATAACGACATATACATATTCACCGGATCGGAGGATTCGGATATAGTCTGACGTGAAATTTGAAAAAAAAAAAAAAACATATCACTAGCTAGTCTGACTGTTATGAAAAACAAAAAAAATTCGATTCTCCAATTCATTCACTTTCACTTCACTGTTATGAAAATCATGTAATTAACCATATTAATTATAATCACGTATATAATTGTAGTCTATTGATCTATCTATATGAGCAATTTTTCAGTGCCGGGAGGGTACCACGTGGTACCCCTCGACGCATCTAGGCAATTCATTTTGGTTTTGGGCGGTCGAATTTGGAGAGAGAAAGAGAAGAGAGAGTGTTTTAATCTCGGCCGTCCAATACACTTTTGGACGGTCCGGATACAATATTTGGGAATCACGTAGCCTCGGCCACATGGTACCCATTAGGTAGAAAAAAAATTTCTAGAGAGAGAGAGAGATGCATATTGGGATGTCAAATCTTCTGGACCGAAGAAGAATTACAGCCCATCTATTGACACTCTGATTTGTCCATTTGTAAATTGAGATGTATATTTTGTGTAGAGAGAGAGATATATTTGGTCCATTCGTATACTGATTTGTCCATTGAGTTTTTTCTTCTTTTGCGGGTTTGTTCGTCGTCGTCCCAAGTGGCGGCAATGGAATGGTAGGATCGTTGAAGAGAATTGTGAGCAGAAATCGTTGCACAGCGTGGGAGCATTGAATACTAATCCATTTTAGTTGGAACCCATTTTCAACCCATTACCCACCCATCTAAAACCATATATTAATGGGTTTAAATGGATGACCCAATTATAACCCATATTTAATTATGGGTGAATTTGGGCGGGTTATAAATGGGCGGATTTGGTTGGGTCCATATATATGGGTTGAGATTGCCACCTCTAGTATTTAGTCATAGGAACATTGAATAAAATGCGAAAACAAGAACGGAAATCAGGACAAAAACAAGGGGAGTATCTCTATTTCTGAGAAATCATTCTCCATTTTAGAGCTCCATAACTCCATTTCGAAGTACCAAAGTCTACACTATTATATCCACTTCAATTCCATTTGAGGTCTCCAGAATAGATACTCAAGTTTTCATTCCTATTCTTCTTTTATCTTTTGATATGTACATTTCACACATCTGATTCTTATAAAATCGGTACGTACCATTAAAAAGATATGGACAAAACCTTTAAAATGAATATAATCTGGAACTTACTTTATGAAAATTTAAAACTTGAGGAATCGAAAGAAAAGCTTGAGATAAAATTTAGAGATAAAATTGGAAACAGATAAACAGATGTCTGGGGTTTCTGTGTTTACTCATAGGAATATTGAATGAAATGAAAAAGCAAGAATGGGAATCATAACAAAAACAAGTGGAGTATCTCTATTTTGGAGAAATCATTCTCCATTTCAAAGTACCAAAGTCTATATCCACTTCAATTCCATTTGAGGTCTCAAGAATAGATGCTCAAATTTTGATGGGTTAAATATCTACTTGCCCATTAAACTATCAATTTTTTTTTACTTTCCCCTTCAACTACCAATTGAACTTACATTCCTCTTTAACTACCGTTTTCTTCGTTATTAAGGACAAATCATGTTTTCCATCCAACTAATGGACGGAAAACTTAACCCCAAGGCTATATTAGTCTTTAACCTAGCATAAACCTAGCATACCCTATATGTATATATGTATCATCTTCTTCCTCTTTTTATCAATTCTGTACGTCTCCTCCCTCCCTCTCTCTCTCTCTCTGCCCACTACCCTACAAAGGCAGTTCCTCCTTTCCCTCGTTACCTCGTGATGAACGGGTGTAATGTGAACCGATATCTCCATCCATTACTGGCCATCTACTGCAGTAGAGTTGCCGGAGGAGCCGCAGTTAACGGCAATATTGTCAATAGGGTGATAAAGTATAGGAGAGCTGCTATCGGCGACCGAAAGGATAATTTGATTGAGGAAGAAGTAGAGAAGGTTTTTGCTGGAGAGTAGATTACAATGCATTTCCTTTTGGGTGCTGAATTGAAGCTATTGACCGATTTTGACAATGACCAAAAGTGAGGAGGGGAGAACAAGAATACTGTTAGGATAGTCAACCCAAAAGGAAAGAAAACGAAGAACTGTTTTCCAGGAAAGTCATGGAAACTGGAATCTTTTGAGTAAAAAATGAATAAGGGGCGTTTGTGCACATTTATCCGATTTGGCATGATAGTTTTAGGGTTTGGGAAATGTCCATATTACCCTCTTATTTGGCGCTTAAAAAATAGACACAAGGTTAGGTTAACAGTTTCCGTCACAAATTACGGATGGAAAACATGATGTGTCCTTAGTAAAGAAGAAAATGGTAGTTGAAAGGGGAAGTGAGCTCAATTAGTAGTTGAAGGGGAAAGTAAAAAAAAACCTTTGATAGTCTAAGGGGCAAGTACATAGTTAACCCAATTTTGATTCCTATACATGAAGAGTACTTTCCCACCAAATGAACCATTTCTTCTTTTATCTTTTGATATCTACATTTCACACATCTGATTCTTATAAAATCGGTACGTACCATTAAAATGATATGGACAAAACCTTTAAAATGATTATAATCTGGAACTTATTTTATGAAAATTTAAAACTTGAGGAATCGAAAGAAAAGCTTGAGATAAAATTTAGAGATAAAATTGGAAACTATGGATTGGAGTTACTGCATCCTCAAAAACTTATTTTTTGAATATCATAAATAATTTTGAGTCTCCAAAATGGAGCTTGTATGAGAGATGGGTGGGAGAGATGATATAAGCCAAGTGAATAGGTCGAAGTACTCCAAATACAAAGTAAAGATCTTATTGAAGTCAATGAAGTGTGGCATGAAAGGCTAGAGTCGCGTACATTGTAGAGAGAGAGAGAGAGAGAGAGAGAGAGAGAGAGGAGAACACACCAAAATATCACCATAAATAAAAATAGGCATAGATACCATCATCTGCTTACAGAAAATCCAGATAAATGAACATGTGTCAAACAGGGAGAATAAAAATAAAGATAAGGTTTGAAATTCATGAAGAAACATTAATCCGCAAGAGACATGCCCTCTAGCTAGCAATAGTAGCGCACTCCATATGATCAATTAAGCCACTGCATTAGCCATGCGATACTTGTTGCACCAAACAGTGCGGCCATTGATGCATAACCTCACCTGCTCCTGATCATTCAGTATGAACAATGGCACACAAGAATATTTGAAGGTGATCTTTCCGAACAACGGATAAGCATTGTCCCTTGGTTGGTGAATATCGATATTTTGTATGTATGCCCCGAACCCCCTGCTCACATTGTCGATTACTCAATTACCAAAGAAACATCAACTATTTTAAATTGATATCGTAACAATATATATGATACGAAACATTGTTATATACTTGTGCAGTTGTTTGTTCTAGTGCATGATTTTTCATTTTAATTTTTTTGCCAATTCTAGTGCAAGTCATACGGTACATGGTTCCAAGTGCAACATGTATTTCAAAAGTTATGTTACGGAAAAACAGAGTATGAAATAGAATTTTTCACAAAAATGATATTGGAATATTGAAGTTAATTAATTTTCAGATACAATAGTACCTATTAAGACCACAGTTAATTTCAGAAATTTCATCACCAAATTAAATTACTACTGTAATTATTATTCGGTAAATGTGTATAGGCATTTTTTGGTGTTACTTTTATTTCAAAACAATTTTCTTCACACTTGGGGACATAAAGAAATGCATCGACGTGTGCATCAAGAATGCATGCATGCACAACTACACCGGCGTACACTTTTTTTTTTCTGATAAGAACATCAACGTATACTTGTAAAACTAAAAAAAATTCTTGAATTCATAAAATGTGAAGAGAACTTGGATATAAGTGGTAATCAATATAATCAAATCGTGATTTAAACATCATCACAGTGATCAAACAAAAATTAGTCGGACCGATGTGGCAGTGACATTTCGGAAAATACACGTTTGCAATGGTAACAAAGAAGAACTAATGATTAGTGCAATGGAGTACTGGATGAACAATTAATCAAGTACTAGAATGGGTATACTATATTAATACCGTGCCACGAAAAAACGGTGAATTTGAAGCTCGGATATCGGAAAACCATTTGAGAAGGTCATGTGGAGAGAGCGCTTTTCCTCGGGAGAATCAACGGCAGGGTTCCATTCCTTTGCATTTGGGTTCAGTGTTGAACCAGCCATTTTTTGTGTGTGTGTTTGTGTTGTGTGTAGTGTGTGTGTGTGTGTGTTTCCTGTGTGTTTGTGAACAGAGAGAGAGTACTGTGGTGTGTATTTATGGGGGAAATTTGGAAACGTTGTGACTGTTTAAAACAGGGTGTGTAGGATTCATTCAGTGTACAAGAATACTAATATGGTTAGTTTGAGGGGTACAACGTTTGGGTCATTGAGTACCGTTTCACGACGTTCACATCTCTTCACAGTTCACAGCGTCGAGGAACGACATCGATCATGGACAGACCGACAGAGTGACTGACGACATTTGCTTTCGTTCCAAAGACAGGCCAAATATCATCTCCTTCATCTCTCCTCTGTAATTTGATTGACAAGATGACTATCATCACTTCACGTCTCTTTGCAGTTCACAGCGCCGTCGAGGAACGACGATCTTCACTGCAACAGAAGCAGCGTGAAGAAGAACTACTTCAGTGTAGCGCCGAGCACGATAACAAGGTCTGAAAATCTTTTGTCTCCGCAACCAAAGTACCGACACATACACACAATGAAGAAACTATTAAGTCTTCGTTTCTGGAATTAGCCCTAATCTCCATTGTTTTTTTTATTTTATTTTATTTCTGCTTAAATGGCATTCGGTTTGTGTAT
This sequence comes from Gaultheria prostrata, assembly GCA_036023075.1. Taxonomy (NCBI): domain Eukaryota; kingdom Viridiplantae; phylum Streptophyta; class Magnoliopsida; order Ericales; family Ericaceae; genus Gaultheria; species Gaultheria prostrata. The sequence goes on along the minus strand of JAXBDA010002631.1, from coordinate 20,364 downwards.
GTGAAAGCTCTAATTTTGTTGGTCTTTGTTCCTGCATTTGTTACCATTCAATTAGTGATTTGTGGTATGTGTTTTAGCTGTTAGCAGAAGTTAGATAGAGGTAGTTTCTGTGCCTACCAGCCATGAAGAAGGGCCTTTTCGCCAACGGGAAGATCTCCAGGGATGACAAATTGAAAACAACACCGTTCAGGAATGCTTCTCCAAGTTCATCACCTTCGTAACTAGCGAGTATGCATTCGGTTTTAATTTCCAAGATTGTCATTCGATCCGATTTTGTTCTTCGATTGACATTATATGTGCGTTATATCCTTCCTTTCTCATTTCAGGGCATTATCATGACTAGGTTTTGTTAGAGATTGGGAATGACAACTGAACCCAATGCTGTGACTGAAGAGTCTAGAAAGAACTTATTTGAAAACGATGACAAGGTGAAGGGATTCGAGGGAAAAAGGGGCGAGGGTTCAAGTTTTATGGTGTTTACTGTCAAAACTGTCTCAAGGCTTCTAGGTTGATCCTCTTTAACCTCAACATAATAGAATTTCGTAGCATGTTGTGAATTTGGCATGAGATGTTTTTGCTCGTTGACTCGTTCCTTTTAAATTGCTTTCATGTTGTGGATATTTGGCATGGGTTTGTGGAACAAATCGCCCAGTGGACAGAAGATAGGAGTGCCTTTTGTTCTCAAGGTCAGAATTTCTCGATCCTTGTCTTTTTGTGGTTCGCTAGCTTTTGTGTTTCAAACTTCCAGTCTTAAGGATTCTCGAATAAAGGATTCTTCGTTGGTTTCCTTATTTTACTTTTTTACCGTTTTCCTAAAGAGTGGGAAATATACAAAATAAGAGCCTAAATAACCTCCTAGATTACATGTGGAACTTGATATGATGAATTAATATTATTGTGGCATACGCAGCTTTTCAAGAACCATTACATGATGTTAGAAACAATGGACAAGATAAGCTAATCACATTTCATACATTTCATAATTCATATGTTTCAAAGATCTTTTTCCTATAATTACTATATATTTGTTTAAATACCGATTTTTAAGATTGAGATACTGACATATATCTTAGATGTTCTATCAAGACTTCAAATCAAGTTCAGAAGAAATTTGGTTTGTCTAAATTGAAACACTTGATACCTGCAAGCTTTTAGCAGAAAATTTAAGCTTTGAGATATCAGTGATAATTCGTAGTCTTTTTTTCAAAAGTTCTGGCATTCGTAAGTCGTGGCATGAAGGATAATGTTTGTTGGATATGAAGGGCCTTTTGTATAAATAACGTGATTAAAAATACTATAGAATCACGGTTTGGACAAATAACGTGAATAAAAATATTGTATGTACAACTACGGTTTGCCCAAAAAACCGTGAGTAAATTAATTATACCATCACGGTGTTTAATGTGAGTTGCCACGTGGCACCATCTCCACAACCTCAATTCTTATCCCAACATGCATTTGCCACGTGGCACCATCTCCACAACCTCTCAATTCTTATCCCAACATGCATTTGCTAAGAATTAAACCCCCAACCTCTCAAGTCTTATCATAACACTCAACCACTATGCTACCCAAGTCTTTATGTCAGATTTTCAAAAAAGCATGTATATATATTATCTTTTTCTTTATTCCCTTTTATATTACAATACATAGGTAATATATTTTAAATAAAATATATTGAATTATATCATGATATATTATTTTATTTTATTTTATTTTATAGAAATTATACAATCAACGTCGTAAATTTGGTCGCCGTAGATTAACCTTTGGCGACAACTAGTAATTTGGTAGACAAATACACTAACAAAAAATTAGTTAGTGACATGTTTTCTCTTTGGCGACTAACATTTTTTGTCGCCATATGTCTCTGCCAGATTTCCACTTAGCGTCTATCATTAATTTCACGCCGGAAAATCTTGGCGCTAAACATTCCCGACTAAGCTCATATTTTGGTCGATAAAGGCATTGCATAAGGCGACAAATATTTGTTTCGTCGCCAAAAGTGATGCATAAGGCGGCAAAATAAAAAATAAACTAAAATAAAAAATAAAGTATTTACTAGTCCATCACACTTGTAATTGAAGTATGGTTAAAATATGCCAACATTTTTTATTAAGGTCGAAAAAACTGTGAATTTTTTTAATCACGGTTGTAACAAAGCGTGGTTAAAATAAACATATTTTATCACGGTTTGTAATAAAGCGTGGTGAAGTAAATACATTTTATCACACTTGTAATCGAAGTGTGGTTAAAATATGTGACACACCTTTTATCATAGTTGAAAAAAATGTGATAAAAAAGTTTTTTATCACGGTTATAACACGACGCAGTTAAAATAAATACATTTTATCACGATTGTAACAAACGTGGTGAAAATAAATTACATTTTATTACACTTGAAACAAAGCGTGGTGGAAATGAACACATTTTATCACACTTGTAGGAAAATGTGATTAAATTAAACAATTATAATCACAGTTCTTTTAAACCTGTGATAGTTATTATTAATCACTACGGTTTATACGCAAAGTGACATTAAAAGCTCACCTTGCATTTCTTTATCACGGTTTCATCAAAACCTTAATCTTTCAAATTTTCTTAGCGTGATCTTTGTCAATTATTTTAGTAGTGAATTTGAACTTCCCGCCTGATTTCTTGGCTTCGAACTTCATCATTTCATTTCAAAAGATTGTTTCTTCCCACCAAAAAGAATTAGAAACAATATAATCCAGTGCTTCTCATTAATGACAAATTACCAACGTTTGGTATTTCTGACTACGTGTCTATTAATTACTGGATATGTTAATTTTACATTTAAACATACCCCCCGCATTAACATATTTATTCAAGGAATTTGAGTAAGTGTTAATGTGCTTTTACCGCTTCGAATTCTCTCCTACTTCCAATGAGGAAGTTATGGGCAGTTCCTTTGCACGTTCTTCTTTACTTTGAAATTTGAATCATTTCAGTGTCCAAATTTTCTCTATAAATGTACTAATTACTGGCTACCATTTATTGCCAACTTCATCTTTAACCTTCGATCCTTCTGTTTTAAGCCAATGCTAATGACTGATATTAGCAGTATTGAAAGGGCTTTCGAGAATATAGATCTCAATGATAACCAAAACGCTCCTTCTCAAAATGAAAACCCTCCTTCAACCTTTGCTGGAATAATTCGAAGCAGTTGATCTTACATTGTAATTCCAATGGAAGAATGAACTTCCATTGACCCATGGGATCCTTCTACTCATCCTTCTCCAGAAGTATTAGCTTGGGGATTATCTTCTCGTACTGATATAGTGGTGGTAAAAATGGATAACCCTGCTGCTGCAAAGGGTTAGAGCCAATACCGTTCATTGGCTATGAGTAGGTATTTTTCTCCTTATATTAAAGATGATCCAAACTTGGCTCTTCTAGATAGCCTTATTGCTTCTGCTCTTACTCCAAAGTTCTTTAGGCTTGAAGAGGACCCAAAACCTTGAAAAACATTTATACTGGTTAAATGAGGTTCAAAGGCCTCACTTTGAAAATTTTACTGACCCTACTACTCCTCTACTTCGAGCCCTTCCAAAAAATCCTGATTGGTTCGAAGAGTTGTAAAACATTAGGTTTGACTCCACTATCTCTCATGCTGACTATTCTTCTTCCATTTTTCCACATTCTAACTCAACTAGAGCCAAAGAAGTCTTGGCTGCCTTTGCTTTCTTAGACATGGATATTCTTGAAGAAACCATCCCTTTTAAGAATTTCATGTGGGCTTGTGAGACTCTTAAATTTGCTATCTCTGAGCAAGTTAGCTCTTTTATCCAATCTTTTCAAAATCAAATTCCTCTCCTTCGAATTTGAATGGCATTAATTGTCTGAGTTGCTGCGTAGGGAGGGTTTTCTTGGGCTTTTGAATTTTCAAATGCATAGGAGCAAGTGGCTGGTGGATGCATAATGAGGTCCAAGGTGGTATACGGGTGTCTTCGGTTTCTTAGGTTTGGCATGTGGTGGGTGTTTCCCTTTGGGGTGGTTGTGTTGGGTTCTTTTACCAACATGGATTATCTCATGTGGGTGTTTTGGCCTCTCATTCCTTTTTAATCTTTGTATCTTTCAGAGATTAATAAAGTTTTTTGCCTTTCAAAAAAAAAATTCCTCTCCTTCGAACTTGGATAAAAGCTAACAATGTTGCTTATGGGTTTAATCAAGATCTCCATGACTATAAACTCATGCATGCACAAGTGACTACGCTTCATAATAAAATGGAATACTTGAAGGAAAGCTCCTTCGAAGTTCCAGTTGGGGCACCAAAACAGCTTCGAAAGAAATTCATGAGGCGCATTCTTCCCATTTCTAGTACTCCTGGGTACCTATGGATTCCTGCCTCTAGCATAGACCTTTTCAAATTAGACCTATCTGACAAACGATTTACTGGAGTAAAATTATACTCATCAAATCCAAGATTATCATGTTTCAGACTCTTGTCTCCATCTAATCCCTCAAAATTAGGTTCGAAAGGAATATTATTCATATTTTGCCTATATGTTTTTTTGATATTAGGCATATGATTATCATAAGACTTTGTTGGTTCATACCAAGATTCTGGTATATCATCTACATTTATAGGCTCTTTTCCTGACCTTAACTTACTCGAACTAGCCTTTTTTTTTTAATCTTTTTCAGACAAAGACTGAAGCCCAGTTTTAAGTTTCGATTCATTAGAATATTGCTCTTCCAATTTTTGAAACATAACCTTTTGGATATGAGCCATTTCCTTAAATGTAGCAATCATTTCAACAAATTGACTAGATGAAACACCTTTTCCTACTTCTGGATCTTTACGATCATCTATATGCACTGCTTTCATATTCTTAGAATTCATTTGAGAAGCCTGGCCTATTCCCATATTTGGGTCTTGACCAATATGAACTTTTGGGCCTGTTTGAAGGCCTTCAGTTTGTTCATTCTATTTAGAATTAGCATTATTCTCTTCTTCTGGCGTTTCGCCAACTTGAGAATCATCTGCTTGCTTCCTAAGTTTTGGAGCCATTTCAACACTTTGGTGTCCCACCGGGCGTGCCAAAAAATGTGTTTGGTCTTTTTACTTCTTTGAAACAGAAAATTATTGTATGCGAGCGTGCCAGAGAAAGCTTATAAGTCTTCTGTCTCAGATTAATTTTGGAAAACCAAATCTAATCACACGACTGTGTTTGTATGGTTCAATTATCTCAATTAAGGGGATTTTTCCGTCAAAATGAAGAAATACAAACCAATTTACTTAGGTAATCAAAGAACAATAAAGAAACAAGATACTTTGATTAAGAAATCAAAAGTAAACTTACTTCGAAATCTTCTTCAACTTCAAATGGAACGACAACAAGAACTTCAAACACTGGATTGTTAACTACTTTCATCTACTTCTAAACTACTCTCCTAAACTACTTTGAACAGAGTCGAATTCCTAAAACTACAATTCTAACTGCCTAAGAACAAACCAAGCATCATTTTTGCTGTTTGTTGAAGATTTGTCTGGGGGTTCTTCACTCTTCAATTTCTTCTATTTATAGACCTTGCTTGCAGTTTGAACTTCCCGCCTGATTCTTGGCTTTGAACTTCATCATTTTATTTCAAAAGATTGTTTCTCCCCACCAAAAAGAATTTGAATATGAGCCTGCACAATTACATATCCAAATCACATTTTACACATGATTAATTTCAAAAGATAAACCTCCTCCCATGATCTGCTCCATGTGCGGTTGCTTTTAACTGTTAACTGCCAAAAAAATATGAAATTCACGTCTTCTGGCAGTTAACAAAGTGACTTCGAAGCCCTTTCAGTTTATATGCTTTAATTATTCTCTGGCTATAACTGCCAATAATTGCATTTTAAACTAAAGGATAATACGGTATCGTATTGATTTTGTTCAAAACAATATAATCCAGTGCTTCTCATTAATGACAAATTACCAAGCTTTGGTATTTCTAACTATGTGTCTATTAATTACTGGATATGTTAATTTTACATGTAAACAGGCGGGTCTTGTCTCACATCGGTAGGTGGGTGGAGGTAATGGACCACAGGGTGCAACGAGGACGTTGCAGCCAAGGTGGGAGATTGTGAGACCCCATATCCAAATTGTCCCACATCAGGAGATTTGGGAAAAGTGAATGTAATATATAATGAATTCTGACAAGCTACTGTATAACTTGAGGTCAACCTTTTGAACCATATGGTTAGGCTAAGTTTTAGCAGGTCAGCTGAGGCAGCTCGTTACAACTTCTCTCTCCTTTGTCAATATGGTTGTAGAGATCTTGTTTAAGTCTTTCTTAAAAGGAACAAATATCTATTCGATATGTATTAGGGAGAAGACCGAAAAGCTTTACAAAGAGATGTATCCAGACGCATCTTCTTTTGATGTAAATGCTTCCTAATTCCTCATTTATGCAATATTAATATTCTCACTACTACAAAAATGGTTAATGATGACACCCCAAAAATTGAAACAATGACAGTTTTTGTAAAACTGTCATCTAAAATATGAAGGTAGAGTTTTGATGTTAGTCTATCCTAAAAACTGTCATCTTTGCGATATAAGATGACAGTTTAGAATAAAAGTGAAATTATTATCTATTTCTTTAATGTCAATTTTTGCTTAAAAGTGACATTAAAAATCTAAACTTATGTAACTGACATTGAAAGTCTGAATTTTTTATTACGCTTTATAAGCGTCATTGAAACATATAAGATAACAATTTAAAACTGTCATCTTTTATTTACTGTCATCTTATATGTTTCAATGACATTTTCTGACTGTCATAACAAATCTAGACTTTTAATGTCACCTCCGAAGATGACACTTTTTTACTGTCATGGTTTAACGTTTTTGTAGTAGTGTCTCTTTTAACTTGGATGTCTGTATCTTTATCCTGCAATATAATACAATGGCAATCCATTTGGTAACAGGGCGGCAGAGCTTGTGGAATAACATGGACGTCCATGTCAGAAACAGTGAGTGGTTAAATACAAAGGCAAATAAGTTCAACTATTCCCTGCTATTCTGAGTTCTCAAAAATCTATGCTTTACCTAATTATTGTTATTTGATGTTTAAAAAAATTAGGAGAGAGCACCATATGGAAAAGAAGCAGAGGGAAAGAAGGTTGTCTACTAGAAGAACCTTCAGGTTTACAATCAAGGAATGGTATTCTTCTTTTGCGATACTGTGTGTTTATTGTATAATCGTTTCTTCTTTTGCTTTCCCAAATTATATATCTGCAAAAATAAGTGCACTTCTAATGGTAGAACATTTCATCAGCATATTCATTTTAATGCCTGAAGATCAATCCATTTATGATGAAAAAATAGTTTAAGTTGGCATTTATTCGATGATCAAATTTGCTTAAAAAACCGCTTTGTCATTTCATGTTATATTTGTTTTGTAAAATCAAAATTATATTGGATCAATACAATCACGACAAAGTCATTGGGCCGAGTTCTTCCCAATATCGGCTTTGAAGTCCTGCACTCTTGAGTCTGCCCTATCTTCTGGCCCAATTGATCTCACTGCAATGATTGGGAGGTAAGCTGAACCTCTTTTTTGCTGTTGCTTAATAAAGATAATATTATCTCATAGGATAAGCAGCCCCATTGTACTGACAGTCAATTGGTAATCAATACCAAATTCTCCCTAAAGAATTGTATACTCTATGTTTCACATGATTGGTGGTTGAAATAGGTGTTTTACAATGCAATAGGGGGAAGATCCAGCAAACAATAACTCAAGATAAACAATCAAAATCCGCGTTGAGTACTCTCCTACTCGATTGCGAACAAAATTCTTCCAAGAGGAAATCAAAAGTTCACGAATGCTCGATTTGTCATAGGATTTTCTCGTCGGGACAAGCACTGGGAGGGCACAAAAGGCAAGGTCGGATCCATAGGGAGGCTGAGGTGGGCTATAGCCCAGGTGGGGTGGGAAAAAAATGAAAAAAAAAAATTATATGTAAAATTATAGCCTAATAAATTTTTAGCCCACCTCCTTTTTTGTGTGTAGCCCAACCCATTTTAAATGAACATCCATTCAAAAGTAAAGGAACACCCATGCGGCTACTTCCGGCGAGTACCGCAAGATGTACCGGACAGTGATAAAATTGCAAAAATCAGGCGAAAATTTGAGAAAAAAGACAATCAAACTGAGGATTCACTACAAAAAAAAAACACATTTGGCTACATCCAAAACCACTTTTTGGTGACAACAAAAATTAAGTTGTCTCTGAATGCGCACAATGGCGACAACAACTTTTAATGCTTGTCACCGAAAATATTTGGGTAATCCATAAGCTGCGCGCGAAGGAAAAAGGCTATTTGGTGACTCTCACGCTTGTGGCTAAAGGTGTAAATTTTGGCGACAAGCACAAGGTTGTGGCCAAAAGGTGTCAATTTCAGCGCAGGCGGGACCCGAAATTTTTAGGCGCGCTTGAAAATTTCACGAAAAATTTTGGGGGAAGCAAAACTACGTCGTTTCATTACAATTTCTTGTCGCCAAACAGATCCGTAAGTCTTTCAACCAAAACTACGTAGTTTCGGTCTTATTTTCCTTGTCACCAAAAAAACCCCTAATTAGTATCGACTGCCTTCTCTCTTCTCTTCAGAACAAGAACGCTAAAAATGGTGGGAGCTCCTCTGCGGCTATCATTCCCTCTCCAACTCACGGCCTCCTTCCCTCTCTGAAACAACCATCGATCGGTCTCCCTCCCTCTCTTGGTTATCTATAACGTCTTCTTAAATTGTATTTTGATTTTGATTTTTTTAGTTTTGTGAATTTCTGATTTGATTTTGTAGATTTAAAGTTCGAATCTAGAAACTCAGCAATCAGCAGCTCCGACTACGATCAACGGCTCCGGCAACCATAAGAACAGGTATATATCTCTCTCTCTTTGTTCATCTCCCTCTGTCTCGTCTCTGTTCCATCTGTGTCCCCCAAGTTTGAGTGTGTATTATACACACCCAAATTCTGTTCCATCTCTGTCCCCCATCTCTGTTCCATCTAGAAAGTTATGTTTTTTTTTTTGTATTAAATTTAAGCTTTTTTTTGCATCCTCATGACAATATCTAGAAGATGATGATATTCTAATGCTGATTACAAGAAGGTATAAAAAAATCTGTACCATTGCACGTGCTGTGCAATCTTATTAACTTTTCTAACTTTCGAAACTCTCTTTCCCTATATTTTACTACTTTATTGCTCACTAAGATATGCCATTACTGATTGCTCAAATGTAGAGGGAGTTTAATATTATAATTACTTTTTTTCATTGATTTTACAACTTCTTTTTTAGTTTACTGGTACTTAATCAGATTGCATGAATCAGAGTGGATGGGTAATTATTTATATCACAAGCATTTAGAATTGAAAAAACATTGTTATGTTATCATTATAAACAATCATTCACACTTCTCAGTAATGTAGAGGAGAGAGGAAGCAAAAGTTGATTCCTGCTCCAAAAAGATAGGTGCTGTCATGTATTAGGAAATAAAATAATATGTTTACTGTCGTAGCCTAATTAAATATTAAGAGTGCTTTGTGTGATGTTTGTTTATGATGAGCTATTTAACTATTTGTTAGTCTCTTGTAAGAGAAGAGACAAGGATCTCTTTGATTTACGAAAGGATTTGACTTGCTAATCAAGTCGAAATCAAATAAATTATGAAAATTGCCAAAAATGGAAACTTCTAATTGGACTGGAAAATCAACAACTAGGAAGAATTATAAGGTTGCCAAAACAGACGGCAACTAAAATGGAATTTCCTACTAAAAGTTATAAGCAAATCAATTATTTCCTAAAATGGAAAAATTGCCCGTTTGAAGGCCTAGATGTTGCCGAACGGCCGAAATCCATCGTTCATCGCCAAAAAGGCGATGAGAAATGTGAAGAAGCCCGTTTCGCTTCAAAACGCGGACTCGGAGCCTTTTCGCCCACGTTGGCCCGTGCGACTTATTTAATGATGTCGTTTGGGCCGCAGCCGTTCTAGCCAAGTCTCAGCAGCCTGGTGTGCATCACAGTTGGTTTTATGTACTACCATATGCCTATTGAATAATGTACAGTGAGTTTTAAGGAAGGAAAAAAAAATATAATACTTACAACTTCAGTGGTGATATCATCTAGTAGTTGTTTTACTGTGCAGGTGTTACTATTATAATTTGTTAGTCTTCTCGGGTTTTCTTATTTTTATGTTTGGTTTTTTGGTTTCAACATTTGATCTCAGTAAGACTTTGAAATCTGATTCGTTTAAGGAAACAGAGCAATCGCATATTGACTTTTCGTTCGTACCATTGTCTTATAGTTAGTATTTAAATACTCAGTAAGGGTAAATAAATATTCTGCACATCAGATTATTTTGCAAGTGGGTCAATTTTTATTAGTTTTTAGTTTTAAATTCTAATTGCTGCAAGTAAAAACCAAGGTGTTCATACGTGACATGGAAAAAAAATGTGACTCTTTAAAGTGTCACCACGTTTCGTAAGCCAAAATATGTGACCCCTTGGTGTTAAACCAAAAAGTTGACCATAGAAGTGACATCAAGAGATGTTGCCGTTAGGCTCACACTATGGGATATGATAGTTGATTTTAAACTAAATGGTGCGACTCTTGAGTTTAAATTAAGAGATATGACCCTTAGATTCAAACTAAGGGATGCGGCCTTGGGTTAAGTCAAAAGGTATGCCTATTGAAGTTTACATCAAGAGATGTAACCCTTAAGTTAAAACTAAGGGATGCGATCATTGTGTGGCTAAAAATTGATTCCCTCTTCTTTGTAAGACAACATCTTTTGGTTATTCACTAGTTTGGCATTATTGGAGTGTAGATCTTAATGAGTCTTATACTCAATTTGCAATTGCTCTCATATATGGTTTCAGGAATTATTTGCTTAATTGATAATCCACTGTGAAACAACAGACTCAGGATTTGTTGTCTTCGAAACTTGAATCTACTTCATTTGTTTGAGTTTTTCACATTCCGAAAATTATCCGTATTATAATTCTTCACTGGTTGATTTAGTAACCATTTGATTCAGATTTGTATTACTTTGGCATAAGTTCATTGCGTTATTATTGGATTTTTGACATTCTAAGCTTGGTATGTGCATAATAAATTTCGGAATGTATTTCCGTAATCCGTACCTATTGACGGAAATTTGGGGTCATAAATTGAGGATTGCGTATCTTTGTCCATAATTTTCCCTTGCATCATTAGGTTTCGTGATATGTGCTTTAAATTTTTGGAATCCTTGTTACGATACATTTTTAACGATACAAAGTAATTTTTATCTTCTTGATTGATTTCAATAGTTCAGAAATCAAAGTATTGTATTAAAGTTTTTCATATAGGGAAAGTTATAATATTCTTGACTTTGTAGGTGACCGAATATGGACAAGAGTTGGATGACAATTAGGAACAGAATGAGCAAAGAGTACCGAGAAGGGGTAACAAAGTTTGTTGACTTTGCAGTCGCAAATTCAGGTTCCGATGATGAGATTCGGTGCCCCTGTTCAAAATCTATTCAGGTTGCATAAGCAACGGTGTTCGTTTTCACACCAAAGACCGCGATCATCGCTGTAAAAGTCAAAATAGTGGTGTCACCACAAAAGGAGGCCATGGGGGGGGGGACAGTTGACTATTATGGGAACTTGTGCAGAGTATGGGAGCTAAATTATATGCTAGGACGCAGTGTAGTTCTATTCCAATGCGAATGGTTCAATACCGGTAGTAGTAGAACCATTAAAGCCGATCCACATTTCACAAGCATTGACGTAAGAAGTAGATGGTATGAGAATGATCCCTTTGTCCTCCCATTTCAAATGAAGCAAGTCTTCCACGTGAATGATACCAAACTTGGTGACAATTGAAAAGTTGTAGAACGAATACAACATCGAAGGATCTGGGATATACCTAAGGGGGATGGTTCAGAATCCAGCGATACACCTACTGATGCATTCCAACAGAATGAAACCACTAATGCTGTCCCAATTGTTGTTGATGATAATGTTGAGATCCGGTTCACTAGAGATGATGTTGAGCCTGAGATTATTCCAAGTGTTGTGGTTCTACAATCGCAGAACCAACAACATAGCAGCAATCTTCCTGAAGAAGAAGATGAAGATGAAGATGAATCAATGGGAGAGCCTAGTGATGATGAGGAAAATGAGCCACCTGGTGAATCTGATTCGGATATAGATCCTGACGTTGAACCTTGATTTAGTTCTTCTTATTCATGTCTTTTTTGGTTGTTGATATTCCAAGAAACTGGATTACTAGAGTTTAATCTTTATTAAGATAGTATCTAGTGAAATATGGATTTAGCTTTTTTACATTTTTTTCCGCATGATTGAATGGTTGTTGATGTTTTAGATCTTCCATTCAATGCAATGCAATGTGGCATTTTATGATTTGATACTAATTTGTACTTGTTCAAATGTGATATTAAAGCCAGTCTTTTTTTTCCTCTAAGAAAGATGACAAAAAAAAAAAATCATGTTCATCAAGCCCGGGCAGATTGCCCAGCAAATTCCACCATATGAGCAGCTAAAGAGAAAGAAAGTTGAAAGGAACAATATCAGATTGGAGGAATTGAGGTTGAAGGAGATGGCCACTTCCTTGCTTGATTCAGTTAAGAAGACAAATTCAAAAAATACTAAGGCGGCAACAAATATGAGGGCCTTGGTTGATGACGATCCGGAGTATCAGCCACTTAAGGATGAGGACGCTTTGAGTTCTTACAGCAGTGATGAAGATGAGGTAATATGTAGTTGTATTGTTAAGTCAATGCTTACATATAACTTAGTCATATTTATTTAACTTCACCTTTTTTCAGATTGCATCTGCGCATTCAAGTAAAAGGTCGAAGCCTATTGCACCAAATAAATCCCCTCCCCGAACTGAAACTGGAACTTGGTAGCTAGAATTGCGTGATTTTGGTGCAGAAAACTGTGTCTAGTTGCTGGAAATGGGTTTTTAGGTGCTGAAACTGCACTTTTAGATGCTGAAATAGTAGTTTAACTGCTGTAATTATATTTTAAGTGCTGAATTTCTGATTTTAAGAGCTGGAAAATGTACTTTCAGTGCAGGAATTGGTTTTTGTATGCTAAAACTGGAACTTGGTAGCTAGAATTGCGTGATTTTGGTGCAGAAAACTGTGTCTAGTTGCTAGAAATGGGATATTAGGTGCTGAAACTGCACTTTTAGATGCTGAATTTCTGATTTTAAGAGCTGGAAAACGTACTTTCAATGCAGGAATTGGTTTTTGTATGCTACAACTGGAACTTGGTAGCTAGAATTGCATGATTTTGGTGCAGAAAACTGTGTCTAGTTGCTGAAAATGGGTTTTTAGGTGCTGAAACTGCACTTTTAGATGCTGAAGTAGTAGTTTTAACTGCTGTAATTATGTTTTAAGTGCTGAATTTTTTATTTTAAGAGCTGAAAAACATACTTTCAGTGTAGGAATTGGTTTTTTTATGCTGAAACTGTGTCCTTACAAGCTGAAAATGTACCGTGGTGCTGAATTGTATCCGAATTGTTGGTACTACTGATTCTAGTGCTGAAACTGTGTTAGGGTTAGGGCTTGACCCTAACGTTTATTTTGTGTTGTTGCAGCAGGACAAATTTGATGTGAAAGATTATGATGATGCAAAGCATGTTGCGGTTGCTGTCAACCGTGTCAAGCATTGTACAGAAATTGGCGCCACAAGATGAAGATACACTATCAACAATTGGTTAAAGTTGGTAAAAACCCGTACAATACGCCATATAGAGGAGTTACCCCAGAAGTCTGGGCATGGATGATTGATAACACATGGACTAATAAAGACAAAGAGGTAAAATTCATTTGGAAGTTAAGAAAATCAAGTTCTTTTTATTTGAATCTTTACTACTGTAACCATATCATTTTGTAGGAAATAGCAGAAAATAAGAGAAAAGCCCGGGCAGAAGTACCCTTCAATCATACCATGCGATCACAATCCTTTCTAGCTGCTATGTCGGCTCAGGCCAAAAAAATGGATGGTCAACGTCCCCACACTACAGATTTCTTTAAGTCATCCCATTATAATGCAAAGACGAAGAAGTGGGTAGCCCCGTTATGTGAGCGTATACATGTGAGCATTCCCGCAAAAGTTCCACCAAAAAAAGCCTGTCTTTTTGTGTTTCATTTAATATATTTATTCCGTATGTTCTTCGCTATTAGGCACAACTTGAAGCAAATCGCGAAGAGGTTGCGGTGCCTGGGTCGCCTGGGTTGACAACCACCATGCCACAAAAGGAGATGACGGTGGAAGTTGATGGTAAGAAATGGTATCTAAAGGAATATGGTGTTGGTTCAAAGCCATCCTCATTAAACGGTCTACTGGTTCATCACATGGAGAGGTGCAAGTTCTAAAGAACCAAGTTGAGACATTGACAGATGTATGCGAAAGACAAGAGGATGAGATGGTGACAATGAGAGATGTGTGCAAAAGGCAAGGGGAGAAGCTATCTGAATATGATGAAAAGTTTGAAAGCAATTCGAAATTGATAGCTGAGCAAGCCAAAAAGATTGAACAGTTTGAGGCTGTTATGTCTGCCTTTATGCAGTTTGGGGCACGCTCTACTCAGTAAGTAATTACTTTTGTGCTTATATTTTCTGATTGCTACTTAGTTTTGAAGATGAGTTAGATTTTATATGAAACTTTTCTAGTTGCGCTCTAATGAGTTGGTACCTAGATTTCATTGTGATTTTCTTCATAGTAAGGAAGGCCGTTTGTCTTCTTTGAGCATAATGATGGGATTTTGTACCTTCTCTCTACTTGATGGGAGTCTAAAATTATTCTTTAGGCCTTGGGCATGCCTCCCATTTTAGGAAACTAGTTGGGGGTTCATATGATTTCTCTGTAGTCGATAATATTTGGAAGCTGAAATTGCATTCTTTAAATGTTGAATTTGTTGTAGCTGTAGATTAGATGCAGGGAATTGGGTTTTAAAGCTGGAAATATGAACCATGTTGCTAAAAACTAGTTTTAAGTGCTGAAACTGTGAAAAATAGGTGTTGAATCTGCTGGTTAGTTGCAGGAAATGGTTTTGGAATGCTGAAACTGGTTGTTTAGGTGCTGGAGATGTATGTTAGATGCTCGAATAACCCCTATAACTGCTGAAAATGAATGTTAAGTGCTAGATTTTGTTCTAATGTGCCAGAATTTGAGCCGGAATGCTATAATTTGCAGGGTGCAATCTTCTTGAGATTTCATCCTATTTAATCCAATTTCCGTACACATTACACTTGGGAAACTTAGTTTGGAAAAATTCCACCCGAAGGTTCGGGCCCTTTGGATCTTGATCATCTACCTGACCTGATTAGCCATTGGATTTCTTTCGATGAGTGAGTTTAAGATTTTTGGTATTGAACAGAAGAAATAGGGTTATGACTTGGCAAAATAGGAATATCTCTGATAGCTCTCCCACTTCACCAACCTGCAATTAGGATTACCGGTCATTTGATTCTTTAGTATCAGATACTCACATTCTCACTCGGGATTACGAGGGTCCAATATAACCTACGGAAAAAGAACGACATCTATAGGAGGCGCTGTATAGGACACGGGGACACGGACACGGCGGGGACACATATGGGACACGCACGTGGCGTGTCCCAATTTTAAAAAAAAAAAATTGGAAGGGGACACATGAAGGAAGGATCAGTGAGCTGCACTTTGATTTGGGTTCGTGATCTGTTGGCTCCAATTTGAATGCATTCATTCGGTACTCAGATCCCAATTTAAATTTATGAAATTCCAAATTCTGATCGATTCCATGTTGCAATGTCCCTTATATTTTCATAATATTCTCATTATTGTGCTCAAAATATATTTAAGAAGGGAGTATACTATATACTACACAGACAAGCATTTCTAACGAATTTGTTTCTACAAATTGAATGATATTCTTGGAATTTGAAATGGGGAAACTTTGATTAAATGATAGGAACAACTCAACTGCCTCATTGTCAACTAAGGCTCTAGGAAATGTTTAATTACTCTTTAAGATGCTGCCACCAAAAAAATGGGATAAAGAGTCTGCTCTATCTCAATTGTCAACGTTAAGAATATGTTTTTTAGGTGTAGCTATGCCATTCTAGTTCTAGTTAGGATGGATGCCATGCAAATCAGTATTTGCACTGCTAATAATAAAAATGCTTGTGAAATCAAATTGTGCTCAAATGCTCATTTATTTATGAAATTATTGATTTATTTGCATGTTTAGAATTACAATTTTCGATTGTTTTTCTTTATCTTCAATTGCTACATATTATCCTTGATGATATATTAAGTAACTATTCTTGTTCTTGCTCTTTTTTCCAGGTGAGCGATGCGGTGGATATACTTGGATTTGGGCATTCAAAGATTTGATCTCCGCTACTTTTGTTTTGGGATATTATCATGATTAGATACATATTTAATATGGCAATTTCTATTAGTTTTGAACACTAGATTTGATATGTTTGTGGAACTTATGTGGATGGAATTAATGGTGACTGTTGGATTGATGGATATGAAGTTAATGTTATGGTTCGCTTTGAAGTATGTAGATTGGTTTTATATTAATAATTTCATGGGTCAACGATATTCTAGGTACGGGGATTTTAAAAAAAATTAAGCTAGCATTATATGCTGCTCATGTGGTGAAGGTTATTTTTGGTGACAGGGTATTTGTATGGCCAAAGGTTGTTTTTGGTGATAGAGTACTTGGTGACAGGGTATTTGTATGGCTGAAGGTTATTTTTGGTGACAGGGCATTTGTAGTAGCTATATACATTTACGTTCAGTGACTACAAGTTGTGGCAAAAAAAGAACATTCGGCCACATGCTTGTGGCCAAAAATGCACATTCAGCGACAAGCTTGCGGCAAAAAAATGCACATTCAGTGACAAGCTTGTCGCCAAAAACATCTTTTCGTGACAAGTATTCTTGTTGCTGAAAGCATCTTTCCGCGACAAGATTATTATCTTGTGGCCGTTGACTTTTAGTGATACGGATTTGGCCACTACATTGGGCCATGAAGCCGAAGAGTATAGGTGACAAAATCCCATCTTTTGGTGACTAGTTTGGGTGTGGCCAAATGTGTTTTTTCTTGTAGTGATTCCATCATGGATCTGATATCCTTGCAATTTTCTCAACGGATGTCCGGCGATGTTTCGGCTCCTCCTACTACCATCAAGATGGCAGTGAAGCCTTTTGCCTTCCTCAAGATAAAATGAGGTTTTTGGGGAAGGAACATGGGTGGGGGTGTAGACACAGACAAGACAGTGTATTAACTTTTCATACTACTATACTAGGCTACAACACTCCACATCCTACTTGGGTATATTTTCATACTATATTTGAGTGTAATTTTATTTGTTTGTTCTTACGTTTCTTTTTATTTTTTTCTCTCAATAATGTTATGTAAGTATATTTTCCACTTATACTAAATGAAGGCCAAGTTTTCAAGTATATATGTCCGTTATATTTTAGTAATAAATTAAAAGTATAACGAGTTATCTAAAAATGGTGCCCCGTAACATATCAAGATTGGTACATACCATACCATCCCAATAACCAAAATGGTACCGCATATGGTACAGCATTCCTCATGTTACCATGACAATTACGGAAAAAGCATTTCAGTTATAAAACATGTGAAAATTTATCTTCGTAGCAAAATGGGGGACGATTTTCTTGCGGATTTAATGATTTCGTATATATATGCAAATAAAAGTACCGCGTCCGGTACTTTTCCTTTGTGAGTTTTTAAACATTTACGTATTATATACAAGTTTGGGTTAGCCCATTGTAAATTATAGTCCTAACTCCGCCCTGGACAAAAGGTGCCATTGGATCACATCCAATTCACCGGAGACGTCCAAACAAATTTCAATCCATATCCTCATGATCAAATATTGGATCAACAAATTCACGATATATCTAATTAAGTGGATCAACAAATTCGACCCGCTTGATCTTAACCTACCCGTAGCCCCGTTGGGCGATGACATTGCCGGAATAAGCCGGGACCCACGAAACCCGTTGAGCTTCGAAGTGTCTACTGAAATAAATTTACACTCCTGGGCCGACGCAGAGGTGCCGAAAGGGAAATACTATACTCACCCCGTTGTAGAAAACAACAGCAATAAGATTGATGAGGCTAAGAACACCATCTCAATGCAAAATCGTGAGGAGGATGAAGCTGACAGTAAGGTGAAGTTAGCGAAGTTAAGTGAGATGAAGGACATGAACATAAGTGGAAGTTCTTCTCCATGGTTACAAGTTGGGATTGTTCAACTACTACTGGTGTGGGTCCTGAGTACCCATAATATATATACTTTTTTTTTTTTTGTTGCTTTTTCTTTTTCTTTTCTTGTTCATGCAAAGGGATGATACCAATTCACTATAGATATTTTGTATTAGATACTGTAATTACGTACACATTGGCAATCAACAAGCACATAAATTAATTCACTTTTGTATTGTCATATTGGAGAAAATTTTGGGTGCAAATAGGGTATGGGTGACGTGGTGCCCCCTCGGCGCATCCGAGCCGTCCAAAAATGCATCGGACGGCTCGGATTGAAACACACTTTTTATTTTCTTTTCTAATTTTTTTTAAATCCGGACGGCACTTTCAATCCGGACCGTCCATTGCATTGTTGGATGGTCCGGATGTGCCGAGAGGGTACCACGTGGTACCCTCCCCGTACCCAAAATTTTCTCGTCATATTGTGCCTATAGCTTTGCTGTACATTGTTATTTATAGGTCCATGACTCCATTGGAACTTCCCCTGTACCCTTGATAATACAAACGGCCGGTTATAATTCCCGTGATTCTTGGACATGGTGTTTCCGTAATGCATTAATGTACAACGTGTTGTAGTGCACTTTTACAGGCTTTACTGATATCTCATCATTGTGTGATCTAAATAATTCAGTCACTAGATCGAGTTCGTTGAGTAGATCACGTAGAAAAATAAAATAAAATGGGTTTAGATATCATTGGCCCCTTATCGGCCAATATGCATTACACAGAAATAGATGGTAATATACTTTTATTTGTAATCATCTTGATTATATAGTTATCAATGTTCAATTGACTTGTCCTTTAGTATTACAATGTACAAACTGAATGATTCAAATCTATTTTCCTCTTTCGCGTTGACGGCGTAAGCAACACTTGCAAGTGTTAGCCAATATTATAGGCATGCCAAGACTAGTTTGCAGTCAAATTGATTTAGGAGTCCAATTCTAATAATCTAATGGTAATTTGTGATTCGGAGGTTAGACCACAAGCGTTCTTGTTTTGCCTCCACGAAGAGGACTTGGAAATTTCTCTGACCTTTGATGGAAAAAATGGAAATTATCTAATGGCTCGACAACAAACAAAGATATTGCATGCACTGAAACCGAAATAAATAACTTCATTGTCATAGAATAGAAATAACAAAGATGATGGCGTATGTATGGAATTGTGATCAACTAGCCTTACCTATTTCATCCAGAGCAAAAATCTTATACACTGGGTATGACATTTTTATTTCCTTTTAACCCGGGGATACTAGTTTTTTATATGCCGAAAGGCAGAAGTTCATAAAATATGTTGAATAGTTAGGGGGGGCCAAGAGTTTAACCCTTGACTCTAGATGAACTTAGGGGCCAACTTACGAGTTTGCCACAATATTAGTTGAAACGAGAAATATAAAATACTTCCTCCGTCCCTTTTATAGTGTGTAGTTTTTCATTTTAGTTAATAAGTGTATGTTTTGAATAGTTAATGAGTAAAAGTTTGTACAAATATCATTTTTCCCCTTTTGAAAAGTTAGTTGGTAAATAGTTAATGGGTAAAATGAAGGATAATTTTGGAAAGTTGAGATAAAAGTTGATGTGGAAAGTGTAAAGTGGAGATAAAATTGATGTAAAAGATATGATTATGCTTTCTTAATAAGTTAGATTTATGAAACTACATACTTAAAAAGGGACGGAGGGAGTACTACTCAGTTGTAAATTGAAATATTGATAATTTTGGGGCCCGTAAAGTTTTACCACACCGCAACATACTTGTCAAAAGTGAACAATTAACAAAGAATAGACATCAAAAAAATTGCATGAAGGTTAAAATGTGGAGGGTGAAAGGCTTTTCACAATTTGGAGAAGATCAATATCTTGACCGAGTACCTTCCTCTTTTTTTTTTTTTTTTGATAAACAGATGTCTGGGGTTTCTGTGTTTACTCATAGGAATATTGAATGAAATGAAAAAGCAAGAATGGGAATCATAACAAAAACAAGTGGAGTATCTCTATTTTGGAGAAATCATTCTCCATTTC